>LPNX010955599.1:562465-584965 GCA_001517045.1 Pseudotsuga menziesii
CTATATAGAATCCATTAATCCACCCAACAAAGCTTAAGGGAGAGTCGAGTTCTACATTTGAATAATATTTCAAATAATAGTTCTAGGTATTGGACAAGTTTCCTCTGAGTGATAGTAGTTTTAAAGGGTTTTAATTAGTAGTTTTGTGTTGAGCCTATTGAGCTCATGTGTCTTCTAGCTGTGTGATTTAAGATGTCATGAGGTTTAAATAGTCTTTTGAAGGCTATGCGAGGAAATTATATTTACTATAAGGATCTCTATTTCTAAACATGGAATATTTGTACATCTACGGATGTTGAAGAAAACAATCTTGAGTGTTGCTTGATGTTGGCTATTGAGACAGTTGTGCTCCAGACCTAGTATGCTCATTGTTATGAGTAGAAGTCACTGAGTTTGGTTAAAGGAGAAGGAATTCTCTAAAGTAGTAAAAAACACAACCTTATATGTGTTTGTTCATGTATCAATTTGAAGAGAGATACTCGGTGATCCTATTCGTTGTAAGCAACGAAGTTCTTGAAGTTCAACTAAGTGGATGTTTATCCCACAATGTTGCCAAAATTCCTCATAATCGATTTGAGTGGAACATGTTTGTTTGTGAATGAATCAATGAATGAATTTTTTTATGGGGTTAACATGTAGTGCCACGAGAAGACAAGGAGCATATTAAGGCATTTAGTAGTTGTGAAATAGGAAGAGAACCCAAATAAAATGATTGTATGAAAAATTCCTAAAGAGGCCGTAGTGTTTTAGTCCAACTTAATTTAAAAAGTTTAAGTTGTTAGTAAGAAGTGCGTTGAAGGTGATATTACTCAACAAAGACTCAAGCTGCTTAGGAGAGAGATAAGAGAGACAAGAAGTGCAGAAGAAGAAGTTACAATGGAAAATGAGTAGCACCTCATAAGATATTTTTCAAAGAATTTTAATTTTTCACCACCAATTGTCATTTGTAAAAACTTTGATATTTGGGTCATTAAAATGATTTCCATATTTTGAGCACAATGCTTATGGGACATAGAGTGGCAAGGATATGAAGAAATTTCCCATGAGAAATGTCAAAAGATTGATGTTGTAGCATTATATAGGATTCGTTAAGGCTTCAATGAGAGCATTTTAGATAGAATTGAAGAAGCAAAATGAAATTTCCCCAAAATCTGAAATTTTTTATTTTATTTTATTAGGCTAGTTAATTACTGCATGAACTGGACATTATATTAGCTTATGCGGAATGTGTCGTACTTTGTTCACTGAACTGAATTGTCGTAAGTTGTTCTTACCCTCTTCTAGATGTTTTCCCCGATGTGGTTATTACTGTACTTCTATGTTGTGGTTATGTTACTTGAATTTGAATTAGATGGTAAGCTCGTTCAATGATTAATTCTTATCCTGTATTTATGTGTATGTGTGTACGGTTTATTGTTTACTTACTGATTATAAGTATTGGTTACTGGTTTGTGGAAATTCCTGACTTAACTTGTATTGTCAAGGGGTGGAGTGGCGGGACTTGTATCCCTTGTAGAATCACCTGGAGAGGTAACTGGTTTTACTTGTCACTGCAGAGTTTACATAGTTCATATCAAACTAATGCATCTATCGTTTGTGCAGGTGCACCAGGTGACCTAAGACTTGTGATGATAGTTTAAAAAAAGGGCATACTACCTATGCTGAACTTCTTTATTTCCTGTGAATACAACATTACCAAAGTCGTGTCCTAGCATCTCTTATTACGGTGGTTAGCGTTTATCATTTACGCAAGGATGGGTTATTTATACCTATTTCTATACTCGTGACCATTATTACTTATGGTTTTAAGATCTTAATTTAAGGTAAACGTGTGCTTAACATTTATATGGTTTAAATTTGTATTGTGTAAGGCTTATGATATTAATATTAGCTCTATGTTGATTAAGGTTTTTGTATATAATTTTGTAGGTATATTATAAGCCATTCATGGCTTATTGCATATGCCATGAATTATGTCTCTTTACCCTAATTCCACGACTCATTGTGTAAAGACTCATGGTTCTACCTGTGAAGTTAAGATTGGTGACAACTGAAGCCGGTTGTGATGAAGTAAGTTATGGTAAATACCTGCCATAGATGGTGATACCACAGGTCAAAGCCCAATACATTGAAATGACAGATCTATCGAAGTGTCAACCCTAAAATCCATGTTGTTCTTGGCCATAGAATGACATTAAGGTTACAAGTGAAATTAAGGAAATAGGTTTGTAACAAGAATATAATGTAGCGAACATAGGAGGGTTTAGTAAAAGCAACGCTACACTAATAATAATGTTAACTTGGGAAATTTTGTGAGTGGTGGGCTTGGCATAAGGATAATATGAACTTTGAATGCAATACATTATGTCCAACCGATGATAAAAATAATAAAGGAACTTATCTTGTACAAATAGGGGTGGAACATAAATATAACATAGTAGTAACACCTTAGAATAATTATAACAAGGATCAAACTCTTTTTATAAGTTTGGTACGAGTTTGTACAAGTTCTAATATAGACTAAAACTTAGTTGTAGTCTTTAAAGTAAGGGGTTATACCTGAGAGTTAGCTTATTACCTCATTTAAGATCCAAGACGCTAAACATAAGAGGAAATCCTGGCTGCAAACCTGTCCATGGTTTGAAAGCTTTAGCCAGAGCTAAGTAAGCTTGATAATCTAACTCTGAAGACTATCCTTCACAGAATCAAAGGCTGCACTATTTTCTTCCAATAGAACTTAAGTTGTTTAAAACCTATTGCAACTGTATGTAACTTATTTTATCAGCATGGATAAATACGAAACACACACACACACACACACACACACACACACACACACACACATATATATATAGCAACTGTATGTAACTTATTTTATCAGCATGGATAAATATGAAACACACACACACACACATAGTATATATAAAAGAAGTGAAAAAGAACAATAAGGAAAAAAAAAATTGAGGCATTTTTCACGCATTACAAACTCGACATTAATCAGATCTAAAAAAGTCATAGATTAAATCTTTTATCAAATCAATAAACATAATATAAATCCACAGTCTCTATTCTCGGGTATCCATACCCAAGGATAGATCGTTATGTTAAAATGGTTAAGTTCATGACCAAAATCATAGACCAAATATTAACACAGATTCCAACTATCAACATTATCATGGTTGTAAGACAATACATGGCATCCATAGTATGGACCTAAAAATGTAGTGTACATTCTTATATGATCAAACACATTAGAATATTAGAGGCTACAAAGCCAAACTATAAGCCAATGAATCCAAGTAGAGACCCATAAGGGTTTAAAAAAAAGAATAATAAAACTTATCTTTGCAGAGACTATGAAATTCCTATCCATTGTTGGACTCTGAACCAATGGGAAACCATTGTAACCCTAAATTTACAAGATCCTTTACATATTGACTATTGACAGATCCATTCATGCAGACCAAGCGAAAACCGCGCCGGTAGATACATGCAAAATAACAACTAAGTAGCATTAGTATAATGCTAGTGACCAAGTTAAAGAATGCATTCTCCCTATTTAACATATTCATAGGAAATTCCTCACCTCTATGCAGAGAAGAAGGATGCATAAGAGAAGGTGACCCTATCGGTGCTCTCGCTAGGCTAGGCTTAAAGAACTATATTCCACATTTACATATTGTTTAAAACTATGTATTGTAAATTGTAACAAGTTTAATAAATAAGGAAGGTGTTTCTTGTATAAAACCCCTACCCTTCTGTTGCAGCTGCAACTGTTCTCCCCAATTTTTTTCAAATTTTGGTCCCCTCCTCATGATCTAGTGTTGCTTTGAATCGTTTGGATCCATGAACTTTCTGGTCATGCTTTAATTTTGAACGATTTGTTGAAGATTAACTCTCGTCATGTTTTCAAAAGTTGCTTGTGTTTTGAAAATTGTGTGGGTCGCAGATTTTGAGTTTGGTTTTGCTAGTCGATCAGATCAATTGTTCTTCGAAAGGCCGCTATTTCGGAAGTAAAAAAGGCTGTTGACTGTCGCTGAATTTAAAGCTGTTCCAAACACTTAATATTTTTCATAGATCGGGCATAAAATTATGTTTGGGTCGGAAGGTCTTTTGCTTGCACTCCCACCGTTTCGGAGAAATAATCAGCTTTGGCTTTGTCATTTGTCTCCGATGCATATGTCTCAATCGGCTGAGTTTTTGTTTCGCGTCAGAAAGTACTGTTACTTCGTTCTCTGCAGTTGCGGAGGACAGATTGTGAAGTCCCCCGATACATTTATTTTTTAACCCCGCTTTGTCATTTTCACCGATCCTTAAGTTTTGGTCTTCCGCCATTGCGGCTTCCAAAAGCGCTACCTTTCCGATCTTTTAGTTGTTTTCTCTTCCGATTCAGACCTTGCATAGTGGGGCGTGATGTCTTTTATGTTCCCACCGTTGCATCTCCTTATACCGCTATCGCCCCGACGTTTAGTCTTGCGAAGCCCCGGTGCACTATTGGTTTCTCTCGGTTAGCTCTGCAGATGTCTCTACGGTTAGCTTAGTGGTTTTACCACCCGACATTGTGGAAGGAATTATTCTTGCGACCTCTGATCCTTATGTTTCCGTCGTTTGATGCGTGTTGGCCCTCTAGTCACATGTCTATAACCTTCTTCTCTACTACCGTTGCGGCTGTGCAAAGCACTTGGCTTCCGATGCTGTAGTCTTTCCGATGTCTGATACTGCAGTGTTTAGTGTTTATTTCGCCGATGTTTTCTAGTATTGTGGAAGCCATAGTAAATTGTTCTCCCGCCGTTGTGGCTCCTTGACGAACTAATCGTCCGATCCGTAGTTCTCCGCCCGCCGAGGTGAGTTCGTGTTTTTGCCTGATGCTTAGTATTTTCCCGCCTTTCTTGTGTGCTTCCACTCTATTTTTTTATGGCGGTTATTGTGTCATTTTTGGTGTTTTCTTCGGAGGATGTCGAATAGTCCATATGCGGCCTGGTTTGAGATAGGGAGCCTGTTATATCAGGCTTTTATTTTTTAGTGGATTTAGCAAATTCCAGGCCTGGTTATCAGGATTTTCTTTGCATTATCATGCATTAACATTGTTTTGAATTCATTTTACAGGATGCATGTATTGATACAATTCACGTTACTTTAATAAACCCTAAATGGTCTAAAATCTGTTATTTTCATGATAGGACAATTGCTGCGAGTAAGATGTGTTTAAAATACAAAGTAGAAGGGAGGCAGCAAGGAAGGAAGTGGTTGAGGAATGAAGAAGCAGAAGCAGAAAAAAGTAGAAGAAAGTTAGGTCTAAGCTCTACTGGATCTAGAAAGAGACCAACGAATTACTGAGCAAAATAAATAAAGGCAGAGGCCTAGGCTTGGAAAAGTTCGACAGTTACCAAGCTCGTCCTTTTTTTCATAAAAATGCTCTTAATTCATAAATCTGAAATGTAACATATTGCATAAATCATGAGCACTCACAAAGGACAAAATTGTGAGATTAAATGGTTGGGGGAGCCCAAAGGTCACCTGGTGGGGCAACCCAAAGGTTTTGTTGTTTTTGTATAAATGTAGGAAAGTTAGAGGGAAGAGGGGCTTTTTCCCAGTTAGACATGTAAAGAGATATTGTAAGAAGAACTACTTTCTTTTGCAATAAATAATTACAATTTGCCTGTTGGATAAAGTTTGGTGGGACGTTCAAATGCTATGCTATGGACTGGTGAAAGATGAACTATTTCATTTTCCATTTTTGTCCATCAACTGTGAGATCGTTCTAACTCTTAGAGCCTATGTTCTTGTTTGAATGATTTCTGGTTTATTCTGTGAAAGTACCACCATGAGTAATGCATGTTGTTCATAAACAATTGGCTATCTGATTGTCTAAATATCTTTAATCGTTCATGTGTTGTAGGAAGGAATATCAGCTATCTGTAATTTCTCTTTATAATGCATGCACAATACACATTACTCATTAATGAATGATAATTTTGCTCCCTAGGGATAGGCTAGGTAGTTAGTTGTAATTTCTTGCTGTGTGTGATTTAGATGCGAGAGAGTTTAAGACGAGAGGTAAGAACCTGCGCATCACATTGTGATCGCTCCTCGTATTCTACATCAATTTGCATGTTAAATAGGCACTTGCATATCATACTTTAAGTCAAAAATACAAAAATATATACGGTGGACCGGGCCGCAACCGGTAAAACCTTTTATTTTTGTTTCTTGACCTACGGTGGCCGGACCACAAACCGAACGGATTCCCTACACCAAACAGTCACGGGCTAGTTGGGAACGTTGACTGGGGAGAATCCCTTGCTGTTGTTGCCTGCGATTTTCTAGGCCTCAATGCCTTCCAAGCAATTTATGGGCCATGAGAATGAATCTAGGATCATCCGAAGCTCCATTAAGCAACCTAACTACATTTTCACATGAGATTTCAATGTTATAAAACCCCTTTCATATAAATGAAGTAAATATTTTGTAATTATTGAAAACAAAAGGAAACTCACCTTCGATTAACGCGTAGAGGGCCAGGGGTCGGCTCCTCCTGTGTTCCCCTTATTCTCCTATCCCTGCACAATGATATACAAGTGGTAGTTAAACTCTATATTTTACTTTAAAGTTTTAAATGTCCAACTTGTAGAATGATAATGGATGGAGTTTCCTTCCTTACCTGGTTAAGATAGGTTGGATGCAAAGCCTATGCTAAAGCTCGAAGAAGGATTAGATTCCCATGACAAATTAGAAAGGTCGAGATTGTAATGGAAGACACTTTTCCATTAACCATACTGATAAAAACCTTCAAGAAAAAATCAGGTATAAGAAAAACCTTCATTAAGAGACCGTGAAAAGAAAATGAACAAGACTGGTGTAGTGTAGCCATGGAGTGGTTGAGTTCCTTTCACAAGAAAAACGTATAGACCGAATGATTGCAACTACACCCTCATGACATCATAAAAACCACACTAAAACTGTATAAGAACCTGTAATCCATATCGTGACAAGTGGAGGGTAACGATCAACCATCGACCACATCGCATGTGGGAGAGCGTTGTCATTAAAAGAGCCTAGCTATGTTGTCAAATTGCAGCAAGGACCAAGGATTAAATATTTTCATTACAAACCTTTGACTTTATGTGCTAGCTTTCCCTTATACCTCCCTATTATTATTCGCATGCCAAACTTTATAAACATAGAATCCCCCGATGTGTAAAGCCCACGACTAGGGTAACAAACCATAGTGTTTGTTTAACGTTTCTCACCATAGTTTAAACATGTAACCAAATATTAATCCAAGGCATGTGATATTACAATCTTTCCAACATAATTAACACTTACACAAATCTAATTTTATTCATATGAAACCCCCTTTTCCAAAAATGTCTTGAGGGGTGGGTTTAAATTCAAGGGTGAACCTTTAAGGGTAGATAGAACTAAGTCGTTGGGTTAGGATTAGGTCCTAACTCCCAAAACTTAATAATAAACTCAAAGTATTAAATGCATCCCCTTGGCGATACTTCGACACAATCGTCGCTACATGAAGGAAACACCACAAGGGAGCTTAACCTGTCATATAATACTTAAACACATCAAGTGAAACTCACATGTATAAATTATATGTGACGGCAAATATAAAAGTGTCACGACTAATATTTACATGCTACGACAAAGATAAAATAAATAGTGAAGCAATTTTTATTTATTTATTTATGGATTTTACATGTTTGTGACACAATGGTATCAGAACATGGTTACAACACTTGGCGTGAATGAGCCTAATACTAAAACTAATAAAACAAAAAACTAAATTTATTTTGTTATGGTTTGAATCTCTTATGAACATGAAGAGAATAATAACCTTGTTTTTTGCAGGAATTATGGCAAATGTAGGAATGTCTGCTGAAGAGGAATCACATTCTAGGAATCCAATAAAAAATGAAGAAGGTAAAATAAGGGATGGTGAAATATGGGTAAATCTAAATGGAAGTAGGAATGATAACCCATCTGAATTACAACAAATAATAAAATAATTAAGGGAAGAACTAAAATGAGTTAAAGAAGATAACAAACGTATCGTGAAAGCACATGAAGAGTTAAAATAACATTATGTTGTCTAAACCACATAGTAATGAAAAAGAGAAAAATAAAGAACCCAAACTTAACATGGAAAGAACTAAACCTTACAAACGTAAGGTAAGGAATTTGGAATTTTCCAAACATGAGACTGAATCTTCCATTAAGGAATCAGCTAAACATAATATTGGAAAACATAAAGATTCTAGTGAAAGTAGTGATAGTAATCAGAAGAAAAAGAAATACAAACCGTATGAAGAAATTTCTAGTGAATTCAAAAAGATAAAAAATTCTATGTTTAACTCAGAGATCAATAAAGGAGAAGAAGCGGAAGCTTGGTTATCTGGAATGAAAAAATATTTCCAGATTTATAACTATTCTCATGAATTAAAATAAAAAATGACCATCTATAACTTAACAATAAAAGCATATATCTCATGGAAAGACATAAAGAAAGTAAAAGGCATAAACTAACATCATTTAACACGGATAAACTTTAAGAAATATTTCAAAAGAAAATATTTATCAACACAATATTACGAAGAAAAAGCTAAAGAATTTTACAATTTATGATTAGGTGCCATGACCATGAAAGAACTTTGTAGTAAAATGTTCAGTTTAATTCGTTATGTGCCTTATATAATTGACGAGAAACAAAAAACATAGTGTTTCCTCACGGGTGTGTGCAAGAAGTTGAGGGACCTTTTAGATGCAATGGTGGAGTGAAGTCAATCACTCTTGATCCAAAAAAAGAAATCATCCCAAGAAATCCCAAACCTGCCAAGCCTAGTCCTAAGGCTGTCAACAGGCATGCCAATTAGGATAGTAAACCAAATAGTGCCTCCATTTTAGTGAACAAAATCGCACGCGCGATTTGGAAAGCCTGTTTTTTTTAAAATAAGCCGAGTGTGTCTTTTTCGCCTCATCGCACGGCTATTGGACTACTTTGGAGCAAATCTAGACTGGACAAATGTGTTTTTGGGTGTGCCAAAGCCATCCATCTCCACCTTTGGATAAACCTCCTATTTGTGAGGTATTTTGCTAATTTCTTTTCATGTTTTTTTCTCTTTGTTCATCAATTATTTGCCCTAAATTGAAAAATTAAACCAAAATAAATTAAATTATAGCCAATGGAAACAAAAACCCCAGTGGAATTGGCCAATGGAAACAAGAACCCCAATGTAATTGACCAATTGAAACCAATTCCCCAATTTAATCATAAAAATGAAATAATTTTGATTATTTACCAAAATTCATACCCAAAATTCCCATGCCCAATGGAAACCAAAACCCCAATTAACTCAAAAAACAAATGAATTTCACTATTTTCATATGCATATTCATAAGGATCCTTGTGAATCCATACCAAAATCCACAAATATGCAAATTTTGTCAAGCACATTGCAAGTTTGCATACGTAATTTACATGCCCAATGTAAACCAAAACCCCAATTAACTCATAAAACACAAACGAACTTCACTATTGTGAATCCAAACCAAAATTAACAAATATGCAAAGTTTGTCAATTATGTTGTAAGCTTGCATACAGCTAAAAAAAAAATCAAGTAGAATTCATATATTCCCCTAAAATACATAAACAAACATGGTAAATCCCTTGCCTCTATCCGAAATATCGAAGTTGCTCTTCGAAGAACATCAATAAACACCTTATAGTTTTGATGAAACTTCCCAATCCAAGTGTTAAAATAAGGTATAGATGCTTCCCATGCTTTTAACAAATATTTCGTCTTGAACAAAGGGTACTTTTCGGTTAAGTTCAAGACAACAAAGTTCAACAATAGACTCTATGAACGTGAAGATACATAGGTAGGTTGATGTATTTGATTAAACATGCCAATCACATACTATCATACATGATATAATCCAGTGGAACCCTTGCAACCATAAAATCCATAAAGATCTGCTAAATAGACTTTGGAGTCCAAAAAACATCACACTACAACAAATAATTACATATCTAACAAAATCGTTGCCTATACTGGGATTTTATTCATCAACAACACATTATGCCACCTATTCTAGGGTCTAGTTGTTGCCTCTACCTGCAATCTGGGAGCTACTCCTACAAAGGCAATAGTCAGCACCTCACAATTTCAACGAAACTTCATAATCCAAGCCTTAAAATAAGCTAGAGGAGTTTCGCAATCAACATATGCACTCAAGACACTTTATGTACACATGCATACTTAAAAATTGGAATTAATACTTGAATTTAGGACATAAATATGAAATAAAAAAATGTTAAATGTTTATTCTTTACTGGAAAATTCAAGATGAATTTTAAAATTTACATGATAGATTTAGTTTATATGTTGTTATTTGTCGTACATTAGTTATACAATTTTCAGTGCTTAGATATGTCATTCTATCATGTGTTTATATTTATAATGATATTTTATTTGTATTTATGATTGCAGTGGCTACTATGGATAACAATGAGGAGATAGTGAGGTTTATTGCCCATTTGACAGAGATTGGTTCTTCTTGGAGGGGTGGAGATGAGCTCCGCCGCTCCTTGTCAGTTTCTTTGTTGTCTATTGTTGATAGGATCACAAGATCGAATGATGCTTTGTATAGCATCGCATCTTACAGGGAGAGAAAAAGACAACAATATGCTGATGGGTTAAGTTACAACGAGGTAAAAAAGCTCAAAATAACAAAACAACACATCTATTCATTGTTTAGACTGCCTGCGATGGATGACATTCTGGAGATCAACATGCCACATATTTCTATTGAGTGGTGCACCTTTCCATCCATCAAAGACAATTGGATGGATAGGTGGTACATGGTTTTTGACATTCCCCCTCATAACAATAGGGAAGTACAGATGTACTTCCTCCGAAAATTGTATGCAGAGTTTGTGATGGGGAAACATGTCAACTATTTTGACATGTTGAGCTTCTAGGGAGTTGGTAGAGGGATGCCCCAACACCAAACCAATGCTAGGCATAGAGATGCCAATCCACAGATACCTGCATCCCTGCACATGACATGGTTTCCCAGACACAGGAGGCATTTTTTACTCTAGCTGAGATGGTCTCTCGACACATGAGCACTATTGACCAAAGAGCGCCCTCTTCCTTTGCTGATGTACAACCACCAACTTCTGGTGGTGGAGGTCATGGTACCACTACGATGACTGGTGGTCAGGTAAGGACATTGTTTTAAAACTCTGTTATTGTTCAATTTTTAATTTTTCCATACTATATGTAACATATTAAAAGATTCGTAATATATGCAATATTTACTCTTGCAGGAGATTGATGCCTCTCACGGGGGTGGTACTGCACCCGGTGTGGTTGTACTCGAGGCCCAAAAAACCACCATTGAGGTAATATTTAAACACTTTTCATTTTGTTATTACATATAATTTTGGTAATGCATGTGTTAGTCTTGATTAATTTATTAAATTGTCTAATATTTACAATTTTTGAAGTTGCAGGAACCCCACTTAGAACGTGATGCTAGAGACGTTGATATCAACGACATAGTCCAAGGTGGAATTTACGATTACTTGAAGAATGTAAGTACATGGGTTATGACTAAATCTTGTTCAAATTATTTAAATTTCTTACTGTACACTCCTTTATAGATCACTAATATTTATAATTTTTAAACTTGCAGATGTTATTAGCATCTGAAGAGGGGCAAGAAATTGATGGAAGCGGTCACTCCCATGGGGGAGATATGTCCCAGGTAGGGGTAAGTATATTACAACATGTTATTTTTTCAGGTACATATTATTCCATCCATTCAAATCCATGTCTAACTATGGTAACACTTTATGACTGCAGACATCATCGCAGATCCCTGCACTGCCTCTTTGGTTTGGATCTCCCCGTAGTCCAAACATAGATAAGGGGGTTGTTTACACCAGATGACCCTCTTCCTTGAACAGAGCAGGTGTGCATGAGGATCAACCTACTCATCCCACGGTAATGGACACACTTCCAATGGAAGTTGTTGGTTAGCTATGAATTCACTTCACAAGTGGTTTTTCTTAATGTTATTTTTGCATGTTTACAGCATCAGGATGTAGATTCATCCGTGCCATACCTTAGTGGCATTGTTGATGCTGCAGTCAATACTGCATCTACAATAGGGATAAGTCACACTGAGGTACATCTACTTGAATATTTGTAATTGTACATTTCATTTGTATTGTTTATGGACATGCACGATGTCTAACTATTTAATCATTTGGTGAATGTAGCCACACCCTGGTCCATTAGTGCACGCAACTGAGGTTGATGTTCAACCTACGGCTCCTCTTACTACTGAAGAGTCCCAGCGTAACCCCCTAGAAATGGTTTTTTTGGTGAGATGTTCATTTTTTACATAATTGATTAGTACTTTCTCATTCATGTACATGTTGATAATTCTTGAGATAATTGACATATTTTTTTTATTCAAAGAGAAGCATTGCAGAGAGGCTCTCTACAAGGAGGAGGACACTAGAGGCACCTATACCCTCGACACCAGAGGCACCTATACCCCCAACAGATGCAACGAGTCTTTGTTTTATTTACAATTGAGTCATATTTTAAATTTTCAAACTTTGTTATTGATGGATAGTACTAGTTCAGTTACCTGATCAAGAAATATTGTCATTGATTTGTAGTCGCCAGAGATACATAGTGGTCGTAGACAGAGACGAAAAGCATCAGGGTCCGGTAAAAACAAGAGAAAGTTAGATTTTTGATGTGTTAGTCCAGGACAAATATGTATTTTTATGTACAATCTAGAGTTAAGAGTATAGGGGCACGGTCTAGGATAGATGTACTTTTGTTTTCACATGTACATCAAATATGTTTTTGATACATGTACATTGACAGGCCATAGATAGGCCTTCTATTTTTGTATTATAACTTTCATGATATAAAAAATATTTCATATCAAGGCTCTTGAGATCTTCATGGTTCAGTCTTTTAAGTGTGATTATACACGTGTGGCCAAGAATGTTTCTATGTGTAATGTTCCCAATTTTTTATAGATTTTACGATTGCATGGAGGTATCAGCTATAAATTTGAGAACAATGCACAATTACAATATCATGTAATGACAAAATTGTACATTTTAATTGTTTTTTACCATGATCCAATTGCATATACAATGTTATATTAACAATGTCAAATTGTATTCACAAAGATGGAACATACCTAATACACATAAGCACCCAGCACGGATAAGCAACTGATCCATCTTGGTGGAATACAAAAGCATCTTACCCACATAACAACGTGACAAACTTTTAAAGGATGCACGAAGTTGACACACCTAAGTGATGCACCTGTGTGGTCTACATAAATAAAATTAGTGTTTGGCATGACTCTATTTCATCTAACGAATACATGGGATACACATCAAACCTAAAAGTATTCGAGTATTATAAGGTTGATTCAAAATAATGGTTATGATTATATCCTACACATTATGTATGTCCTGCACATTATTTTATCATTTTGGTAATGTACATGGCATTTGATGAATGGCCTCAAGTAACAACTTTGAAAGAGATGAAAGTTATGTGTGATTTTATTATAGTTTAAATTGATTAGAGAAGTACTATTCTGAATCTTGTTTTATAAATTGATGTTTATGGAGTATTATTCGAAGCATTTGTAGCGTGAAGATATATATATTTTGTAATAATGGCATAATAGGTTGGCCACTTGTTTCTAAACATAAACATGTTCCATTAAGTGGTTACTAACATAATGGCATTGTCTCCTCCTACATTTCATCGTACAAATGCTCACATCTATTGGATTAGGGGAAGATCTACAATCGCCTTCAAGATGACCTTTATGTGCAAAAATTTCACATTCACTTACTAAGCAAAGCCCTAGTTTCCAAAATTCAGAAAAAAAATGATCCCTTGTCCATGGACCCAGAGTAGAGGGCCACTCTAGCACTATCCCCTTGTACTAAATCCAACAGAGCTGACAGTTCATCGATCCGAGCAATGGTCCTCAATCTATGGAACGTTGAATCCCACCTCCTACATGCTTTTAGGGACACCTGTTGAATCCCTAACCGGGGCATAGAGTGGAAACCGTGCATCAAAAAGGGTTTTCAGTGGTTCGTGCAAATGTGTTTAGGCAAGTTCCATGTGGGAACGCTAGCCACACGTTCATGGTTAAGGAATTTGCAAAGCCGACCCCTATGTGCAAAAATTGGACATTCACTTACTGAGCAAAACCCTAGTTTCCAAAATTGACAGAAAAAATGATCCCTTGTCCATGGACCCAGATTAGAGGGCCACCCTAGTACTATCCCGATGTCCTAAATCCAACGGAGCTGACGGTTTTTCGATCTGAGCAACAGTCATGATTCTATGGTACGTTGAATCCCACCTCCTACAGGCTTTGAGGGACACATGTTGAATCCTACCCGGGAATAGAATGAAAACCGTGCATAAAAAAGGTATTTCAGTGGGTTGGCAAGCGTGTTTAGGCATATTTTATGTGGGAACACTAGCCACACCTTCATGGTCGAGCAATATGTGAATTTGACCCCCATGTGCAAAAATTTCACATTCACTTACTGAGCAAAACCCTATCTTCCAAAATTGACCAAAAAATGGTCTCTTGTCCATGGAACCAGATTAGAGGGCCACCCTAGCACTATCCTGATGTCTTGAATCCAACGGATCCGACGATTCATCGATCTGAGCAACGGTCATGATTCTATGGCACGTTCAATCCCACCTCCTACAAGCTTTTAGGGACATCTGTTGAATCCCTACCCGGGGCATAGAATGGAAATCGTGCATCAAAAAGGGTTTTTAGTGTGTTGTGTAAGCGTGTTTAGGCATGTGTTATGTGGGAACACTAGCCACACCTTGACGGTCGAGCAATATGCGAATTTGACCCCCATGTGCAAAAATTTCACATTCACTTACTGAGCAAAACCCTAGTTTCCAAAATTGACCAAAAAAATGGTCTCTTGTCCATGGAACCATATTAGAGGGCCACCCTAGCACTATCCCAATTATTAATCTTGTATATTGATCTAGGAACAAAGCATCAATATCATCAAAGATTAATCAACAAATAACTCATGAAATGGTGTAATCGGTCTACAGGAATAGTAGCTGCTCTGTATTCACATAAAGAATGAATGATTACAATTACAATGTCATGCTACAAGCATGAATGAATGAGAAATTAGAATCCTCAAGGAGGTCATTCGAATTGAATGAGTGATTCTAGCTTAACTAACTGTAAGCCATAGTCCACACTCAGTTAACCACTGATCAAAACCCTAATTGACTCAACTGAACCCTAACTGAAGTCGGAGTGCAATAAATGACTTAGTCTCAACTGAAAGAGATTAGACACATGTCGTAGCAAGCCAACCATCAAGTGATAGCACTTCAATGACTCCAATGAACCCCGATGAGGTTAACTGAAGTTGAACTAAACATCAAAAGTTGGTTGAGGCTCCCCTGTTGACTCTAGTTCATTAATTAATCATTAAATAATCAATTAAATGAAAGGAGGCGCCTTCACTGACCTGTTTAACTGATTGTAACCACTAGTTAGCAATTAGGTGCATTAATATCACTCAGATCTCCCCCGGAGTGCTCCGGTTATCCTCCCCGAATGTAGGAGAAGGCTAAGTTAGCCTCGTTGACTGAAGGTAGGCGTGGGTGGGACTAGATGATGACATTTAATGCTCCACTAATGTCAATTAATGTCAATCATACTTAGGATAGTGGTTTAACTAGGCCAATTTGACCAAAAAGAGTGTGTATGGTGGTAAATGTCTCCAACACCCCCCTTAAGCTATACTCAGGAGGAGTTAGAAAACACAAATGCATAAAAATGCTAGGGCCCCAACAACTAAGACCATAGATCACCCTGTACAATGATGAAACTGAAACAATGCTCAAAACAAACTAAGTGAGGAAAAGAGGGAAAACCCAGTGGGAAACCCCCCCCCCTCAAGCTGAACACTGAAAGTAGTCTAAATCACCCTGATGAACTCACCCCCAATAGTGAACGAAGATAAGTGAAATTATTTTCTAAAAATCTCTTGGTGAATATGTCTGCAATCTGCTCATCAGTCGAGTAGTATTGCACGATGATGGTCCTGTAATGCACTAGCTCCCTGATGTAGTGCATGTGGATCTCTACATGATTGGTCCTCTGCCTGGTAACTGGATTTGTGGAAATATTAATATCACTTTGATTGTCACAAAAGAAGACATTGGACAAAGTACTACCAAGATCAAACTCTGAAAGAATGCCTTGCAACCAAACTGCTTGGATGCATGCATTCACTGCTCCTCGATACTCGACCTCTGCTGAAGATAGTGCTATGGCAGCCTGCTTTTTTTTAGACCAGCAAATGGGGCCACCCGAAAAAATGAATACATGTATCTTGATACAGTATTCATGGCATGACAATTATCAGGCCAAGAATTTGTCAAGTACAACAAGCTACCAATCAGCTGTTGATAGATAGTGCAGTCCATGGGAGGTGTGCTTTTTCCTTCTTCAAGGCTGATACCTGGAAGGAAAGGGAATGGTGTAGGCCTACAATCAGCCATGTTAAAATTGACTAACAAGTCTGAAATATATTTGGACTGATTGACCATAATCCCATCAGAGTTTTGCTCAATTTCGAGCCCCAAAAATTCTTTTAGAAGCCCTTAATCACTCATTTCAAAGGCATTGTGGAGAGCAGTTTTGATGGCTGAAATGGAGGCGCAACTGTGCTACCTGTGATCAGTAAGTCATCAACATATAAAAAAATGATAATTATATGACCATAAGACTATTGTAAATACACATTTGGATATGATCTACACCTTTGAAATTTTTGCAAGAGAAGGAAGACATCCATCTTGGAATACCACTCTCTTGGGGCCTGTTTTAACACGTATAGTGACTTCTTTAGCTTGAAAAAAAAATATGGATCAGTGATGTAGACCTTAGTATGCTTCATGTATATCTCCTCATGAAGATCTCCATGCAGAAAGGCTGACTTAACATCCATGTTATGAACTTTCCAGTGCTTGGATGCTGAAATTACCAAAACAAGGCAGATGGAGTCCATTTTTGCAACCAGTGCAAAGGTCTCATGGTAGTACACACCTTGGACTTGGGAGAATGATTTTGCTACCAACCTTGCCTTATATTTACAGGTGATTCTATCAGCAGAAACCTTGGTCCGAAACACCCACTTGCATTGAACCAATTTCCTTCCTGGAGGAAGAGAAACTAGCTACCAAGTAGTGTTTTTCTGAAGAGAATTCATTTCTTCATCCATGGAAACTTGCCATCTCGGATCCTTCCGAGCATGATAGTAAGATTTTGGACCTGAACTAATCATCAAATAGCAAGTTTCAGATAGAAAATTATCAGGATAAGAGAGTGCAATACCCACTCTTTGGAAATCAGACCGAGTTCTCCTTGGATCATCTGGATTTCCAATGTTGTCTCCTACGGAGGAGAGTGTCTGTTGGGCCCATGTAGGAAGATGATTTTGCACTTAAGGTTATGATTCAGAATATGATGATTGCTGCACACTGATATTAGAAATCATAGGATCCAAATCAGGGTCATCACCCCCAATTTCATCATCCAAATATTTAGTAGAATAGGAAGGAAATTCAACAGTTTTTTCCTTCACTAGTTCCACCTCTTGAAGAGGCTCATCGAACTTGACACTTCTCTCGATGATGATATGTTTGGTATTGATATCCAGCATCTTGAAACATTTAGATTCATCAGGATACCCAATGAACAGACATTCTATGCTTTGCGGTTGCAAAGCCCTTCTTTTATCAAGCGGAATCCGAGCCCATGCAGTGGACCCAAACACCCGTAGGTTCGACATATCCGGCTTGTGTCCAAAGTATGCTTCGAAAGGGGTCTTCCCTTTCATGGATGAGTGTGGAACCCTGTTTTGAATGTATGCTGTAGCATGCATGGCCTCAGCCCACAAATTTGTAGCAAGATTCTTGGATTCCAACATACAGGTGGTCATCTCCTTGAGAGACCGATTCTTCCTTTCCACTACTCCGTTCTACTGGGGAGTGTAAGGAATTGAATGTTGGACCTGAATACCACTTTGGGAGAATATGTGCAGCAAATAATTACTAACATACTCCCCTCCATTATCAGATCTCAAGATCTTGATCTTAATCCTAGAGGCATTTTTTATCAAGGCCTTCAATTCAGAAATTTTTTCACATACTTCCGACTTCTTTTTGAGAAAGAAGACCCATGTGTACCTTGAAAAATCATTAATAAAATTCAGAAGATACCTTGATCCATTCATGGATGTGATAGGCATTGGATCGCTGATATCAGAATGTATCAGCCCCAATATGCATGTAGCTCGGTTTGCCTTCCCCTGATCGAACTTGTGCTCAGGGTGTTTTCCAATCACAAAGCCCTTGCAAATTCTCGTGGTTGCCTTGATGACCGGGAGGCCTTCAACCATGGAGTTTTTCTATAATTACTGCAAATATTTGAAATTAAGATGGCCAAAACTCTCATGCCATAGCCTACTAACCTCATTTCCATGAGTTAGCAGAGCGGTGGGCTTTGCATCCGCAACAAAGTGAGAGAACTCATAGGCTTTTGCATGATGGTTTGCAAGGCCTTTAGCAATGAGTTTCTCGGATGCAATTTCTGTTGTCTCAACATCATTTGGGCTGAAAGAAACTCTCTTAGGCACTCCTGTATGTGTCATCTAATAGACACTAAGGAGATTTGATGCCAGAGACCATACATACAAAACATTTGAAAAAAATCCATTTTCAAGATCAACAGTACCTTGTCCTTCTGAAATGATGGTGGAGTCATCTCCCATGTGGATGGGGATGGATTTGCCGGTCTCCAAGGATGAAAAGGAGTCTCTTTCAGCCATCATGTGGTTCAAAACTCTAGAATAAATCAAGAGTTATTTGGAATTCGAAGTGCTTTCCATGAGGGCGTGACCTTTTTCATGCCGTGGTTCTCGATCTTGCTGATCTCTCCTTCGAAATCTCTCCGGAAGATTGATGTGATTTCTCTCAAGGAGAGAGGTTGCTTCATCAAGCTTCTTCTTCATGCAAGCATGTTCAGGGTGGAAGCCCTTCCCATAATAAGAACACTTGACTTTTTCCTTGCCATGTTGCCCTTTTCCTTTGTTCTTCCTTGAGCCAGAAGACTCATCATGCTGTTGGTTTTCAACTCTAGGTTTAGGAGCATCAAATTTAGTTTTTGGGTTTTTTTACTGCTTTCCTTTACCATTCAGATCTTTGGGGCCTGAGACATGGAGGGCTTGATCACGGGAAGATCTAATGATCCCCATCTGGAAAAGCTGGTCATGTTCACTTGTTAGGGACTCAATGAAGGCATTGCGTGTAGGCATATTCCATCCAGGGGTTGTGAGCTTCCCTGCATGGAATGTAGAAACCAAAACTAAATAATCAGCCCCAAGCTTGGAGAGTATGGTGAGGATGAGCTGATCATCCTCCTTCTCCACTTTGCATTGCTTCAAGAGTAAAATAGTATGCTTGAACTTTGTGAAAAAGTCATTCAGAGTCTCAATATTGGAGGGCTGGAGAGAAATTAATTCATTTTCAAGCTAGTAAACCCTCAAGTCATCATGCTTTCCATATAGAGTTTCCAATTTGTCCCATATTGATTTTGGAGTCTTCAATCCCGCAAGATGGAAAAGAATATCTCGGGAAATAGAGAGGCACAAGAAACCGAAGGATTCATCCTTCTTGTTCAAGAATCTTGATTTTTCTATGGCTGAACCGGGCTCATCTTCAGTGTCCATGGTGACTCTAAAGAGTCCTCTGGAGTGCAGCTGAATCTCCATATCACCTTTCCATGAGTGGAAATTGTATGGAGTCAAAAGATCTATCGAGGAGGCCATCTGGATCTACTGGAGTGAATGCTTCACCTATAGAAAACCTAAAAATCAAAACAAAAAGGGAAATGTAAGGTCGGATAGCCTGCACATTTTAGGCTCTCATCACACCCAGCATAGTCAATCAAGCAAGCTTGATCAACAAGTTCTTTACTTGGGGTATTAAGTGGTAAGCCTTGGCTTCTGGTGCAGTGCTGGATTTTTGAGCTATTGCACAATTTTCATGCAGAAATCTGTCAAAAAGCTTATGTTTGAGAGATAGAGCTTCGTCCCATCGTGAGCTTTGATACCATATTAATCTTATATATTGATCTAGGAACAAAGCATCAATCTCATCAAAGATTAATCAACAAATAATTCATGAAATGGTGTAATCGGTCTACAGGAATAGTAGCCGCTCTGTATTCACATAAAGAATGAATGATTACAATTACAATGTCATGCTACAGGCATGAGTGAATGAGCAAATCGAATCCTCAACGAGGTCATTCGAATTGAATGAGTGAGTGTAGCTTAACTAACTGTAAGCCATAGTCCACACTTAGTTAACCACTGATCAAAACCCTAATTGACTCAACTGAACCCTAACTGAAGCCGGAGCGAAATAAATGACCGAGTCTCAACTGAAAGAGATCAGACACATGTCATAGCAAGCCAACCATCAAGTGCTAGCGCTTCAATGACTCCAATGAACCCCGATGAGGTTAACTGAAGTTGAACTGAACATCAAAAGTTGGTGGAGACGCCCCTGTTGACTCCAGTTCATTAATTAATCATTAAATAGTCAATTAAATGAAATGATGTGCCTTCACTGACTTGTTTAACTGATTGTAACCACCAGTTAGCAATTAGGTGCATTAATATCACTCAGATCACCCTGGAGTGCTCCAGTTAGCCTCCCCGAATGTAGGAGAAGGCTAAGTTAGCCTCCTTGACTGAAGGTAGGCGTGGGTGTGACTGGATGATGACATTTACTGCTCCACTGATGTCAGTTAATGTCAATAATACTTAGGATAGTGGTTTAACTAGGCCAATTTGTCCAAAAAGAGTGTGTATGGTGGTAAATGTCTCCAACACCGATGTCCTGAATCCAACGGAGCCGACGGTTCGTCGATCCAAGCAACGGTCATGATTCTATGGCACGTTGAATCCCACCTCCTGCAGGCTTTCAGGTACACCTATTGAATCCCTACCCGGGGCATAGAATGGAAATTGTGCATCAAAAAGGGCTTCCAGTAGGTCATGCAAGCGTGTTTAGGCATGTGTTATGTGGGAATGCTAGCCACACCTTCATGGTCAAGCAATATGTGAATTTGAACCCCATGTGCAAATATTTCACATTCACTTACTGAGCAAAACCCTAGTTTCCAAAATTGACCAAAAAAATTGTCTCTTATCCATGGAACCAGATTAGAGGGCCTCCCTAGCACCATCCCGATGTCCTGAATCCAACACAGCCGATGGTTCGTCGATCCGAGAAACGACCATCATTCTATCGCATGTTGAATCCCACCTCCTACAAGCTTTCAGGGACACCTGTTGAATCCCTACCAGGGAGAAACAAATTATCGGAGTGAAGGAGATAATTATTGGATTCAAGACGATGTCCTTATAGGATCAACTTCAAGATTCAAGGAAAATGCAATAGACATATCACAGATAGAGTGGTAGATAATGGTCTTGGGCTATAAGGCATGAGTCATGTAAGTATCAATATAATACAACAAATCCATTGTAGAAGTCTATTGAATTTATCAATATATCAAGCGCTCAATGTATCAAACTGCAAATAATCAATGAGACCATGAAACCAAAATATCTGACTACCACATACCTGACTACCTACCTTTGGTCATTCGACTAGACCATCGGGATCACCTCTAATAGCAACGGTATCCTTTAGCCTCTCGTGCTCGGAGTAAGGCAACAAGTATTGTGACTGATGAGTTCTTGTTTGGCATTGTTTGCAGCTGGGGATTTGTGCCAATAACTAAGTTTGTATAATGGTATACAATTTGATCTGGTCTATAATCTTCAAATACATAACCTTTTTTCTTTCGTGCATGGGAAACCTATGTTAAATATTCCCCTTTGATAACCATTGACCCAATTGGAAAATCATTGCCCTCGGAGTCGCTTAATGATACAATGAGGGTCTGCTTCCCATCTGAGCAACGTGCCAGCCAGTAGTCAGTGTGCCATTCATTGTCTCTCGGGGCAACCACTGCGTATATGTGCCCTGCATAAAATAAAGTGCAAACCTAGGAGTCAGCTAACTAAACACAACTAGTCATCAAACATTTCAAAGTGATCAACATAATAGTCAAACTTGGTTATATGAGATCTGAAATGTGGTCATAGTCATGTAAAATACTCGACTTGCCTTCCTCCAACTGGGATAATTCTGTTCACGCATTGTCTATAACCTGAATTTGCACGTGGACTGTCAAACCTGCGAAAATGTGCTTAGAGTGTTTCTCGGACAAAGGCTACTACTGTTTATACAAAGGATAAACGCACACGTGTTATTGTT
>LPNX010955599.1:589965-595147 GCA_001517045.1 Pseudotsuga menziesii
TTATTTTTTACTCATCACAAGATTCATTGTGTAAGTGTCTCAAAATATCCATGCAAGTTGATGGATGCCATGTTTTTTTAGTTTTGTATTGCATCTAACGCACCAAAAGAGACCCTCAACTTCTTGCACACACCCTCACTTGTTTACCTCTTATGTTCAAAGAGAGAATCGAGTACGATAATCCAGAAACTCTAAAAGAGGCAACGATAAAACAAAATTTCTGCTATGGTCAAAATAAGAACAAAGATGAAAACATACCTAATTGGAAAACTAAAAGACGTTAGAACTTTGAACAAAAAAAGAAAATTACTAATTTATAAGAACACTAAATAAATATTAGGGATATCAAGGGAATAATTATAAAAACATTAAGCCTCCGAATCCTACAGCAAAAGAGAGGGAACCACCTACTTCTTTTAATAATAATACTGCACAGAGGGAACCACTAAAATGCTAGGAATGTGGTGAGCCACATTACTTAAAATATTTCCCCAAAAGAAAGAATTTTTTTAATACTGTTCACTCAATTGAAGAAGCTATGACAATGGGGGATAGTGCAAGAAGCATTCCGAGAATGAGTGCAACATTGGAGAACCGACAAGTAGACCATCAAACATCAATTGTAGAAATCGAAGGTATCATAAAAGACAAACCCATTTCTATATTGATTAATCCAGGTGCAAATCTAAGTTATGTATCACCTCAAATCGTAGAATTATATAAATTACACAAGGATAAGTTTGAAATAACTTGGCTAGTACAATTTGCTACAAGAATAAAATGGAAGGCTACTAGTTACATGAAAAACTATGAATTTATTATGGATGATTTAAAAACACATGCTGATTTAAATATTTTACCGTTAGGGTCTTATGATTTATTGATAGGAATGGACTCGTTAGAGAAACATGGAGTTATGTTAAACTACTATGATAAAATATTTTCTTGTTTAGATGATAAAGGTAATACCATTATTGAAAAAGAAATTATGACAAATGTTACAATAAGAGAAATCTCTTCCTTACATATGAAAATGTCCGTACGTAACAGATGTAAATTTTTTGAAGTCTACTTAATTGACGAAAAAGAGAAAGATATCAAACTTGAAATAGAGGATATACCAATTTTAAAAGATTTTAAAGACATATTTTCAAAAGCGGTTCTCAGACTATCCCCGAAAAGGGATATAGACTTTACGATCGATTTAGTACTAAGGGAGATACCAGCATCAAAGAATCCTTATCGGATGAATATAGTAGAGCTTACAAAACTAAAATAGAAAATACATGAACTAATTGATTAAAAGTACATTCGACGTAGTGTTTCCCGTTGGGGAGCATGTGTTTTATTTGTAAAGAAAAATGATGGCACACTAAGACCGTGTAGAGATTATCGTTAGTTGAACAAAATGACTATTAAAAATCGATATCCTTTGCTAGACATTGATGATCTATTTGATCTGTTTAAAGGAGAAACTACCTTCTCAAAAATAGATTTAAGATCCGAATACCATCAAGTATGGATTAAAGACATAAACATCTGTAAAATTACATCACCTTGTAGTTACTTTTATTTTTTTATTTATGAATTTTAAAGGTTTGTGACAAAGAAATGCTTCTCTTGGACCAATCGAGAAAAAATCTATGTTAAAATCAAGTATAACATTCAAGTATAACAAATGACCCTAACGAATAAGGTAAAACATTTAAGTATAACATTTAAAGTTATGACTATTTTTCATAAATAAAGGTTATATACTTTATAATATAATTCAACCTTTTTTTTATCTTTATAAACTATATTTTCATGAACCAAGGTCTTTTTATATTATATTTTCATATTTTCCCTTTCAATATATATCATTGTATTAAATATTATATCTAGTTATTTAAGCTACTCGTAACTATTTTGTTGTGATACTATGTATAAAAGTTTTATGATATGCTTTCAGATTTTTTAATTAATGCGACTGAGAAAAAGCTTCAACTGCCGTTCTCCTCTGAAAAAAGCCTGTTGACGTTGCTCGACATTGCTCATGTGGACATAAAATGTCAATTAAATTACTATGTTTTAGATATAGTTAATAATATTTTTGGGTGGATACTTTTTTAGTATAGTCTAGTACTAAGGTAAAGTCTAATTGACTCCTTGCATTTTAATAAAATAATCTGGAGGTGAGACTTATATAATTGATCTTACAATAATGAAAACCCAAATAAGAAATCATTTTTTAAATTAATTATTTCACCAACTCAATTGACATTAATAGTTTATCAATATTTTGACATTAATAGTTTATCAATATTAAAAGTCGTTTAAAAAAAACCAATTTCTAACTCAATTGACATTTAATAGTTTATCAACATTGAAAGTCATTAAAAAAAACCAATTCCTAAATTATTTAAGTAGCTAAATTTAATTCAATAATTTATAAGTAATAAAAAGCCTAAAAGAATTCAATTCCTAAATTATTTCATTAGCTACATAAAAAGACCTAACTTTTTCCTCAGAATTTTCACTTTATTCCTCTACAATGTGCTTAACAAGTCCCCATTTAAGATAGATATAAACTAATTATTACAAAAACTTATCAACAATAAATTTTCCAAAAATTTTAATTCCTCAATTATTGATACATAGCTTATCAACCATAAGCTATGAGCTAATTTTAGATCAACAAGACAAATTTTTATTTCTAAATTATTTCAATAACTAAATTTAAATTTGATTAAGTAATTGTTAAAATTAAGATAAAAATAATTTCAATAATTGAATTTAAATTCAATTAAATAATTGATACATTTAAAATTAAGATTTATCTATTCTAATTTTGAATGGCTTCAAACTAATAATAAAAATCCAATATTCATCTTTCCAAAATTCATTAAAAATTAAATCCAATAAAATTCAATTTCTAAATTAAAGAAAAAACTTAACCAAAAAATCCATTACAAGTAAATCCTAAATTATTAATTGACTGAATCTAGACTCTTTGATTTATAAAAATAAAAAATAAAAAATAAACAAAAACTCAATTTCTAAATCATTTTAGATTGAGTAGAATTGGAAATTTATAATGAATTCAAAGACTCTTCAAATAGACATAAAACTTAAAATCCTCTCATTAAACCAAGCCAAGCCCTTTGGCGTGAGGAACCACTGAAGGACCAAGCTAAGCCCTTGGGCCTAGAGGACCAAGCTAAGCCCTTGCAGCCTTTGATTGAGATAAATGAGTCATAAAAATGAAAATTCAAAAACATAAAAATTTCAATTTTAATTTAAAAGTTAAGAATTATGAATCATTCATGAAACATAAAAGACTAAAGTCTACAAATGTAATCACATATATATTTTAGTCTTTAAAGTTTAAAACTTGAAATTCATATGCAAAAGGAAGAGTCTATCTAAGCATAAATGAATGGTAGGGTTTTAAGTTTTTAAATTTTTAAATTTTTTTTTTTTTGGAACTTTTTTTAATGTATAGAAAAGGGGAGCTTGATGGTCTAGAGAAAAGGGGATGCTTTATGATCTAGGGACTTCGGGGATGTCCCAGAAAAGTCCCCTATTTTTTAGGGTACGTTTCGCTCAATTTTGATGGGGTAAAAATTTTTCACCCTAAAAATCGTTGGTGTTTTAAGAATTGGTAAAATTCACCAACATTTATACACTTTTAAATAAGTATGGTTCCCTAAAATCATCCCTGTCGCCAAAAAGTCCCCTTGTCCCCAATGGAGTGAGTCCCGTATTTTTTGGGGCACGTTTAAGGTACCGCCAAAAAGTCTCCGAGTCCCCAATGGAGTCAATCCCTATTTTTTGGGATACGTTTAAGGTACCGCTAAAAAGTCTTCTAGTCCCCAATAAAGTCCCGGACCATTTGGAAAAGTTTTCAAGAAGTTCCAAAGTCCCCGAAATATGGGTGAAAAAGAACCCTACTTAAATGATAGTAAGTCCCCCTCTTGATGTGGAAGGATCGAAATCCATAATGAATTTAACGACTATCTTCAAACACATAAATATTAATCCTCAAATGACCATAAAACTTAACCCTATCATTAAACCAAACCAAGCCCTTGGGCATGCAGTAACCATATTTAAAACCCTAATCAGTAAATGTAGACAAATACATAAAAAAAAACAATTTAGACCGCAGTAAATCATTCTCTTGATCTGCAAGGAATCGGAATCCATAATAAATTCAAGGACTATCTTCAAACACATTATAAATCATAATCCTTAAATGGCCATAAAACTTAATCCTATCATTAACCCAAGCCAACCCCTTGGGCGCCGAGGAACCAGATTTAGACCAAAAAATAATACGTTAAAATAAAGTACAGCATTAACCCTAACAAATAAAAATAGAGTATAACACTTAACCCTAATCAGTAAACTTAGACAAAAACAGAAACAGAACCCTAACCCTATTTAAACGGCAGAAGTCCTCCTCTTGAACACGGCACCCTTAACTTGGTCTCTACGTTCTCTGATCCCTCAACTCTCTGGCCCTCCGTTGCTCGAGCGCCTCCCGGAACTTCCAATCATCGCCATCAAAAGCCCCACAAGACTCACAGAGCTTCTTCAGCTCTTCAACGCTGTCTATGAATTTGTTATGATATGCTTTCAGATCTTTGAAACGCTGCTTTTGAGAAAGCTGTAACTCTCGTTCTCTTCCCAGCAAAGCGTCCGGGCACTGCTCCCCTTTGCACACACTCTGTCCCCACTTCATTGCTGGATTCCCAAAGTTTAAGTTCTCCCCACTTAACAGAGATTCCACAACATTATCAGCTTCCACGTTTGGAAGAAACGCACAGAGATTGCTTCTCTCTGCCTGAGTAAGATGTTCTATCCACGTCTCCTTGTTTAGAACATTTGTGAGGTTGTCCAAAGCAAGTATGTCACAGGGCAACCTTACGGTCTCTGCTATTTCTAGTTCCCGTATTTTATATTTGTTGCTCAAACAGTGTTTTGTTAGACCGATTACTAATTCGCGCAACCTGCAAAATAGTTAACGTAGAATTACATATACAAACAGATCTGGAATGAATCTAAAGAAAATAATAACTACTGTAGATTTACATACCCCTGTTGTTTGTTTCTTCGTTTCTTATAATTTGATTGGAATTTTTCAAGATGATGCTCGCAGTAATTGCTATTGTTCAAGCGGGGGTTGCGACACCGCCAA
>LPNX010955640.1:0-244294 GCA_001517045.1 Pseudotsuga menziesii
TTCTTCCTCTCAGCAACACCATTTTGCTGTGGTGTGTAAGGGATAGAATGCTGCATCTGAATACCTGCATTTGCACAATAGTTAATAAACTCAGACTTGGCATACTCACCACCATTTTCAGATCTGAGGGCCTTGAGTTTCCTTCCAGACTAGTTTTCAACCAAAGCCTTAAAGACTTTGAATAGGCCAAAAACTTCAGACTTGTGTTTCAGGAAGTGAACCTAGCAATACCTGGAAAAGTCATCAATAAAATTCAATGCATATTTGGCCTGACTCATGTACATATGAGGGAATGGGCCAGAAACATCATTGTGGATCAGCTCGAGGGGTGCAGAGGTTCTCTCATGACTAGCTCTCTCAAATTTGTGCTCTGGGTGTTTTCCTAGGATACAGCCTTGGCAGACTCCTTTGGAAAATTTTATCTTGGGAAACCCTATGACCATATCTTTTTCACTAAGATCTAATATATATTTGTAGTTTAGGTGGCCAAATATTTCATGCCAAAGCTTGTTGGCTTCATTAGCATGAATGAGAAGAGCAGAGGGGTTTGAGTAAGGTAGGAAGTGTGAGAACATGTATACCTTTTGAGCATGATTTGCAACTCCTTTTGCAATGACTCTACCACTTGAGATCTCTGTGATCTCAACTTCATCGGGGGAGATTATGACCTTCTTCGGATACCTAGTGTAGGTCATTTGGTACACTGACAGGAGGTTGGAGGCGAGACCAGGCACATACAACACATTTCTAAACTTACCATGATCAAGATCTATCCTTCCTTTACCTTTACTTTCAGTGAGAGAGTCATATCCCAGTATAATAGATGGTCCTTTCGACATATCCAGTGAGGAGAAGGCCTCTTTAGTCGAAACCATGTGTCTTGAAGCTCCAGAATCAATGATAAAACTGGGTGAGCTTGATGTGCCAGCAACTAGAGCATGAACTCTCTCTCTGTCATCTGAACTTGATCCTCCTTCTCTCTTCTTTGAGCTTTCTGGAAGGGAGATGCCATTTTTCTCCAGGAGTTGGGTCAGCATGTCTATCTTCTTTTTCATACAAGAGCTTTCAGTGTGATTTCCCTTATTGCAGTATGCGCACTTTTTTCATTTCACCTTTGTTTTTCTTCTTCTGGTTATTCTTCTTGGGACCTTGTTGATCCTCCAGAGACTGTTTCTTGTCTCTCTTTTGCTCAGGTGGATTTTTAGCTTTCTTTTTTATTTTTGAATCCACCCTTGAATCTCCAGCAATCAAAGCTTGATCTTTGGATGGTTTGATGGTGCCCATCATCACCAGCTTGTCCTGTTCTTGTGTGAGAGATTCCATGAAATCTACAAGGCTAGGCATCTTCGAGGCTCGAACTGTCAGTTTTGTGGCATAGAAGGTCGAAACAAACACTGAATAATCAGGGCCCAGCTTCGAGAGGATGGCTAGTACGATCTGATCATCTTTCTTTTCAATACCACACTGTTTCAGCTACAAAACTAGTGCTTTGAACTTGGAGAAATATAGCTGCAGGGATTCAAATCTTGTTGGACTCAGAGAAATCATATCATTCTTGATTTGATGTCCTCTCATCTCATCTGTCTTTCCAAAAAGATCAGCAAGCTTCTCCCATACTTCATTCGGTGATGTCAATCCATCAAGATGGAAAAGGAGGTCTCTGGAAATACTCAGGCACAAGAGGCCATAAGCCTCATCCCTCCTGTTGTGCCATTTTATCTTCTCTGCAGCTGCATTGGGATATGCTTCTGTTGCCATAGTCACCCTGTAGAGGCCTTTCTCTCTCAACAGTATCTCCATCTCTTCTTTCCATTCAAATAAATTGAAGGGAGTCAAGATAGTTTTCTGTGATTGATCCATAGCTCTAGAAAATCTGTCCTGGTTGTTAGTAGAAGGCTCCCAGTCTTTGATGTCGAACCTGAAAAACAATTTTTGAAGGAGAGAAACAACCTACAATGGCTCTGATACCATGTGGAAATTGAGGCCAGCAATAGATTAATTTTACTCACAACAATTATCAATTGATCATGCAAAATCACTCACAAAAGAGACTGAATATGGAGCTGTAACACTAAATTGTATTAACTGAGTGTACAATAGCCAACCCTGTAATAACATAGGTTGCTGAATAAATAGAATACATCAAGAAATCGAATGCATGAGGAGGCATCCAAATCTAGCATAAAGAAGGCTTACCAAAAATAAGCAAATCCCCCATAAGCGTAAAAAGTTGATCCCAAATCTATCATGGAGCTCACGAATTGGAAAAAAGGCATAGGAAAGCTAAAGAGTGGTGGAATGGCAGCTCATGCATGCTTTTTCATGGAGAAAAGAGAGGAGGATGTGTAGGACAAAAAACAAGTCAACCTCACCTAGTCTAGCTTTTCCTTTTGCCTTAAAACACTGAAAAAGCAGGAAATAAAGCAGAAAAAGCAGAAGGCCGCCTAGGAGGCCAGGAATAAAGAATAATTGATTCCTTTAGCTCTCCCATGCGCTACATGAGTCAAATAGGGAAAGTTTGACCTCTATGGATAGGCAAATAGCAACTTGCACAAGGTGGGACACATGAACTAGGCAAATAAGACAAAAATAATGGAATTAATGTCTAAGTGGGTAAACTATGGGTTGATTATTCTAACAAAAATGAAGGTCAACCCATTTCCCAACCTTTAATACATTTATTTGGAGATTCTTTGTAACACACCTCAAAATTCGTAAAATAAATAAAAAATTTACTTGCAAAAGACTAAATAGTGATTTATAATTCTTGGCCAACAATTTACTCATGTGTTAAATTAATGATGGTTATGCCATAGTAATGATTTCCTTCTTTAGTTACTATGCCAGGTTTCACCGGCTGAGGTAAAGGACATTCATTCATTGCGTTCAATTACGCCCAAAAGGTAACGCTTTTGTAGTTTCCTTGTTTTTATTTCATTAGTTTACTAGGGATTTAGTAGCCCTAAGGATTGGGAGACTATAACCTAGTATTTAGTAGCCTTACCATAGCCTAAGCTCATGGTATGAAGGTGTAATGACTTTAGTCATAAGGTGTGATGGTATAAGGTTCTAAAGTCCTTTTTCACATGAATAAACTCTTGGTATTAAGCCAAGGGTTGCAACATGAATATAATATATGTGTTGGTTTACATGGTTGTGGAAATGGTTGTTTTATGTTATGGTTCTTACCAATATCTTAACAATTCAGGCAATGATTATACCCCATTATTGGTTCTGGTTGAGAGCTATTTTATGTCCTTCGTTTAATTTTGGAAATAAAGGCGTATCCTGTCTATGAGTTGACATCGTAGTCAATCCTTCCACGTGGGCTTTGAGACCTCATCTCAGTCATCCACATGTCAAGATTTGTTGCTAGGGTTTAGGAAGAGTTTTAAATGTGTTGGAAAACTATCTGAACCCTTCATTAATTTGTTTGGTTCTTCGAAGGAGGAGAGAGTCCAGCTTTGATATGTTCAATGGTGAAAAGTTGGTTTTTTTTTTGGGTGTAAAAACTGCTTGTGTTTAACTACGATGAAATGGTTCCCTTCCAAGGTACTTGCATGCTTAATCATGGCCTCTAAGTTTTTTTGCAACTCGTTGCTTCGCCTTCACGAGCTGGGTCATCCATTTCGAAATTTCATTACCTCTTTACTAGGTAACCCCTCAACTGGTTAGCAATACTTTTAATTTGTTTTCTATTAATTGTTTGATCCCTAATTGATACTACATTGCTGAGAGTTGCGGGAAGAGGAGGAATAATGGTAACCAAGGAGGAGATGACCCCTGTCCCTCTTGGCAAGTTTCCCAAGGTAATTTTAAGAATGGGTTAAAAGTTCTTTTACTTGTAATGTCTAAATACCAGGATTTGACTGTAACTTATCCTTATGGCAGGTGGAGGGCACTAGAGAGGCATAAGACAGGGTCAACTCCTCTCAGCCCTGTGTTTTTCAATGATGAGGTATATTATGCTCAAAACGATTCATTTATTATTCCTTTTACTATGGATTCAGTCCACATTCACTAACTGGTGTAGATATTTGTTTGCATGTAACAATGGGTATGGACATAGGGGGCGAGAGAGGAAGCCACACCAGTTCTTAAGATAAGTTATGTTTTTTAAAAAGTGTTGTAATTGTAAAACCCTTATGGTTTAAACTTTAAACCTTGCAGAGGCTTTGCAACCATTCTGCATCAGCAATGATCCTAGATGTACTATAATTGCTTTTGATATGTTCGATAAGATTTGGGTGCCATCATGGATGGACTTACTCCCACAGGATTATAGTTTTTAAGAGTGGTTTAATAAAATGAAGGTGGAATCCATCCTTGATGTTCTTACAACCACTTCTGTGTATGCGATTTGAATGAATAAGGAATGACTTGGCCCTGGGGTCTGCGTTATTTATGTTATGAGTTTTGCTTGTAGTTATGCTTGTATACTGTTTGATTTAAATTATTTTCTACCATTTATCGATGGTCTTACGACCATGAACATGTTGGATAATTCATACTTTTAAGGATTCCTTCATCCGTAATGCAGTGGAGTATGAAGTAGATGATTAAAAATTATATACCTATTTGAGAGTTAACATTCTAAGCGGCACTAGTCAGCAATTGTATTATGTTCTTTTGCTTATCCTTAGCATAAATTATGGTATCCATTAGATGGAATTATAGTCATTACCTTTCTACATGGTGTTTGTTTAATTTATTACAACCCGTCGATTCTGTGATTGTCTATGGAGTACTTTATGAATAAAAATGAGGTTTAAATGTATTTTATCTGCAACGATTTGGTTCGGATTTATTATTGGACTATCTATAGTATTTTATTAAATCCCGACTGCCATCATCGATGGGATTAATGTCGGTCCTTTGAAAGAGAAGATTTACTTTCAAGATTTAGTTTGATACGGAATTGTAGTTGCAACAACTAGTGTGTATGCCTGCGATTTTGGTTTGGAATTTATTTACTTACATCTGTACTTTGTTAACTTCGTGGATCTATGGTCTAGTTATGACTGTTTAAAGGAGATCCATAAAGAATTATTTATACATTAATTTTATATGTTCTGTAGGTGATTATTTATGTAATATCTGTACTGTATAGATTGTTTGCATAAGATATGAACTATACACGTAAGAAGTTTTCATTGAAGATGAAAGCAATGATAGGAATAGTAATTAACTATATTGTAAAATGTAGAGTTTAAATGTCCTTCTTCTAGTTCATAATTATCTACTACAGATCTATTTACTTGATTCACTTGACTTCGTTCTGTTCTATAATTCATTTATTATTTAAACGTTTAACTATACTATTGTAATATAGATTTCAAATGTGTTAATTTCCTAAGAAAGTTGAAATTTAACTCTATCTTCATAATTTTCATAGGATAGATAGAATTTGATAGTATTTACATGTTTAAACAAGAAATTTCAACTCTCCATATTATACATCTGAGAGAAGTTCCTAGCTCAGTATAAGATCCAATATAATGAGTTTTTTCTGAATTACCCTTCATCATTCTTAGGTATAAACACAACATAAGTAGATTTAGGAATAATAACTAAACAAGATATACATTGATGCATAATAGTTGACTGTGTATTATGATTAACTAAAGCCTTCTACTTATGAATATAACAATAGTCTGGGAAACAAATGATAATTAGTCTACTGTAAATTAAAATATAGAGGAAGAACTTGGCACCATTGCCGGGAAAACAAAAGAGGAAAATTCGTTCCTCCCAACCAACTCCCAAAGCAACCAAGTTAATTTCTCGAGAACCCGAGAGCCTGTTCACTCAAGCACAAGAAAAAAATACACTAATGCTCCATCTCTTGCATTATCATATTCAATCCCCATCCAATGCTATCCTCCTACTTGCTTATTGACATACTATTCGATAGTATTTTTCCTATGACTTGGTCATTTATGAGCCTCTTGCTCTTTAGCACTGAACTAGGAGTTGTGACCTGATTTTTGGGGATGATGAATCCTGCATCTTGATTTCTCACTCAGTAGATTCAGCCACTTGTATTTTCCTCTTGTGGGTCAAAAAACACATTTTAACAACTATTTCCACTTATGTCCCCCTTCAGTATCGCTTATTAAGAAAGAATAATTCATTACAATGCTTTATTTTTTATTTTCTGTCGAAAATAATAAAAATAATAATTAAAGTATTTTCAACAGAAATTAATTATAAATAAATAATTTTAGGTGCATTACATACACCTCCCCTTAGAGGGTAACCCCATCCTCAGTGTTACTAACTTTTTGTTTTATTCTTCCATTTCCTCATCTTGGAATATGACTGGATATGCCTCTCGCATATCGCTTTCTAGTTCCCAAGTAGCTTCTTCTGGACTAAGGTGCTTCCATTACACCTTGACCCTTCCAATGGTACGGTTTTGGAGTAAAAGTTCTCTCTTGTTGAGAATATGCTCTGGTCCCACATGGAACTCTCCTTCGGGTTCCACCTGGATCAAATTCCAATCGATCACATGAGTAGAATCATGAATATATCTTTTTAGAATAGAAACATGAAAAACATTATGTACTCTAATAGTGGGTGGTAGGGCTAATTGGTACGCAACCGACTCTACTTTAGCCAAAATTTCAAATGGACCGTGATATCGAGTTGCAAACTTTGAATACTTTCCCAATATCAAGGAACGTTTCTTGGGATTTACCTTTATGTACACATGTTCACCCACCTGGAACTCTCTAGCAGTTCTTTTTAGGTCAGCATAACTTTTCTGTCTGTCATGGGAAGCCTTCAAGTTTTGTTGCACATGTTTCACGGTTAGTTCCATATCTTTTAATAAATTGGGTCCTAACATTAACCTATCAACTAGACTGCTCCAATAAATTGGGTTATTACATTTTTCATCCATCTAAAATTTCAAACAGGCTCATACCTACAGAAACTTGAAAATTATTATTGTAAGCAAATTCCACTAAGTGTAGGTAGTATTCCCATTTACCTGGTTTGTCCATGACATACATTCTTAGCATGTCCTCAAGGAATTGATTTCCCCTTCCAGTCTTTCTATTTATTTGCGGGTGATACCCAATACTAAAATCCAGTTGTGTACCTAACCTTTCAAACAAAGCTTTCCAGAAATTCCCTGTGAATTTCACATCTCTGTCTGAGATTATTACTTTTGGTACACCATGTAATTTGAAAATTTATTTCATAAAAATATATGCAATGTTAACAACCTTATATGTAGGTTTTACAAGAATAAAATGAGCAACCTTACTTAACTTATCAACTACGACCATGATGGAATCATGTTGTATAAAATTCATTGGTAGGCCTGTTGTAAAATCCATACTAATTATTTCCCACTTCCATTCTGGAACGAGTAGTGGATGCAACAGTCCTATTGGATGTTCAATGTCCTACCTTAACTTGCTGACATTCTATGCAGCGAGCTAAGTACTCTGCCACTTCTTTCTTCATGTTTGGCAAAAAGAAATCTTTTCTGATCATGGTGATCACTTTCTGGTATCTAGGATGTCCTGAATACGGTCATTTATGTAACTCATTCATGGCTGTAAGTTTGATTTCTGTTGTATTTGGTATGTATAACCTGTTTTTATGCGGTAAAAATCCCCTTCTATTTAGGATGAAATATGTTTTTATTCGATTCTGTTCATTTTTAGCAGTCTTTTATTTTAAAATTTGATATTCCTTATCAGAATTTTCTGTACTTAGGATCTAATTTTCCAGTTCAGTTTCATAACTACTACTTGCAAATGATAAATTTGTGTGACGACTTAAAGCATTTGCCGCTTTGTTTTCCTTTCCATTTATGTGTTTGATTTCAAAATCTAGCATTTAAATTTTGTTGGTCAAATAGATATTTTAGACTTATGTTATCTGACATAAGTAGGAATTTCCTTCCAATGAGGTAATGTCTCAACATTTTTAAGGCGTGAATCATGGCAGCAAGTTCTAAGTTGTGCATAGCATAATTATTTTCGCGTTCCTTTAATTTTCAAGAAAAATAATCAACAACATAATTTTCTTGTATTAAAACCCTGCCTAATCCTTTTTTACAAGTGTCGGTACATACAAAAAAATCCTTGAAAGGATCAACAATATTTATGATAGGAGAGGTAGTTAATAAATCTTTTATTTTATTAAAACTTTCCATACATTTTTCAGTCCACTCAAACTTTTTACCTTTCTTCTACAATGAATATATGGGGTAGGAAATCTTAGAAAAGCCTTCGATGAACTTCCGGTAGTATCTGGTAATCCACATAAATGATATTATGTCAGTTACATTTTTAGGAATCGACCATTCAATGATGGCTTTGATTTTGTCGAGGTCGACAGAGATTCCATCCTTGGAAACTATGTGTCCTCGGTATTGAATTCTATCCTTAAAGAAATCACATTTACTGAACTTATCATACAGTTGTTGTTCTGTTAGTACTTGCATAATTATATTCAAATATTATTTATGTTCTTGTTCATTCTTTGAGTAGATTAGTATGTCATCTATGAAGAAAACTACAAACTTCTTTAGGTAGTTACTTAAAATGATATTAATTAAGCACATGAATGCAGCAGGTGTGTTTGTCAACCCAAAAGGCATTACGACACATTGATAGTGACCATAACGAGTCCTAAATGCAGTTTTAAAGATGTATTCATCTTTGATTCTTACTTGATGGTATCTAGACATCAAGTCTATCTTCTAAAATATAGTTTCTCAGTGGAATTAATCGAATAGATCATCTATTCGGGGTAGTGGGTACAAATTTGTATAGTCATTTTATTTAGTTGTCGATAGTCTATGCACAACCTTAAAGTTACGCCTTTCTTCTCTAGAAATTACACCAGTGCTCCCCAAAGGGGAAACAATACTTTGATCATACTTTTTATCAATCAATTATTGTAATTGAGATTTGAGTTCTGTAAGCTCGATTATGTTCATTCGGTAAGGACCTTTCGATGGTGGTACCGCTCCGGGTATCATATCGATCATGAAGTCAATGTCTCTTTTCGGAGGAAGTTCACTGGACTTCTTCCGAAAATATGTCTTCAAACTCCTTTAGGATAGGTATGTCCTCTATTTTAAGTTTGTTTTTTGTTATTTTCATCATCCATCACATAAAAAAAACACTTTACATCCTTTTCTTACTAATCTTTTCATTTGTATAGCAGAGATCTCTCTGATTGTAAATTTCTAAGGACTCCCGTTTATTTTAATAGTGTTTCCATTATCGTCTATAAATATAAAGGTTTTGTCAAAACAATTTAGCATTACTCTATGTTTTTCTAGCCAATCCATTCCTATTAACAGATTATAGGAACCTAAAGGTAGAATATTAAAATCATCATGCATAAGGAAATCATTTATTAATAGTTCACAATTCCTAACATAACTAGCAACTTTACGTTTAATACTTGTGCCTAACTATGCCGACCACGACATATCAAACTTTCTGGTACTAATTTACATAATTCAACTATTCTAGGTGATATATAACCCATACTTGCACCTAGATCAATCAATATAGAAATAGGTTGACGATTTATCGTACCTTCGATCTCGACCATATAATTATGATGGTATGCTTTCTAGTTTTCCAAAGGAACGCTAATTCTGGGTATGCTCCTTGCCATGTCGCCAATTGGAACTGCTTCCTAAATGGAGTGAACATTAAAATTCTTCTTTCTTATTGGGAAGTATTTAAATTAATGTGGCTCTCCACATTCCCAACATTTTAAGGGTTCCCGTTGTGCAATGTTCTTGTTAAAAGCAGTGGGAGGTTATTTTACTGCATAATTTTGTGGCTTTAAATTTTTGTACTTATTTCCTTGATACCCTTTATAGTTATTCCCTTTATTTTTGTGGAGATTATTTTGTTTCTTTCTTGGATCAAAGTTATTTTTCCTTTTATTCTTCCAAGTTGGTACACTTTCTCTCTTATTTTTATTTTGTTCGTAACATAAATTTTCCTTTCTCATCGCTTCCTCCAGTGCCTTCGGAGTGTCATACTCAATCCGTTCGTTGAACATGATAGGAAAACAACTGATAAAACATTGTATCTTAGGTTTTTCATCAATTATGTAAGGTAAGTAATGAAGTAGGATTAGAAATTTACTGCAGAGCTTTTTCATAGTGATAGCTTCTAGTCTTAACTCATAAAATCCTTTGGCCTTCTCTTCGTAGTACTGTCCCGACAGATATTTTCTTTTAAAATTATTTTTAAAAGTTTTCCAGGTTACATATATTTCTTTAATTCATTTTACTTTCCTTATATATTTCCACCATATATCTGCTTTTCCAGTCATATTATGGATGGCCATTTTAGATTTCCATTCATTAGAGTAATTATATATTTGGAAGTATTTATTCTTTAATGGTGAAATTCAATGAATGGCCTTTACCTCGGCCGATGAAACCTGACATAGTAACTAAACAAGGAAATTATTAACCGACATAATCATAATTAATTTAACACATGAGTAAATTGTTTAATGGTGAAATACTTCATCATTCTTAGGTATAAGTACAACATAAATAGATTTAGGAATAATAACTAAATAATATATGCATCGATACATAATAGTTGACTCTATATTATGATTAACTAAATCCTTCTACTTATGAATATAACAACAATTTGGGAAACATAGAATAATTAGTCTACTATAAATTAAAATAGACTAAGAACCTGACACCACTGTTGAGAAAAAAAAAAGTGGAATAGTCGTTCCTCCTAACCAACTCCCATAGAAGCCAAGTTACTTGCTCCAGAACCCCCAAGCCTCTTCGTTGAACCACAAGAGAAAAATCCACTAATGCGACATCTCTTGCATTATCAGTTTCAATCCTCGTTGAATGTTATCCTCTTGCTTACTTATGGACATACTATTATATATTATTTTTCCTAGGACTTGGTCATTTATGAACCTCCTTCTCTTTAGCACTCAACTAGGAGTTGTGACCTAATTTTTGGGGATGATGCCTCCTATATATTGAGTTCTTACTCAATAGCTTCAACCACTTGTATTTTCCTCTTGTGGTCAGCAAACACTCTTTAATAGTTATTTCCACTTATGTCCCCCTTCAGTATCTTTTATTAATAAAGAATAATTCATTACAATATTTTATTTTTTTATTTTGCGTCAAAAATAATAATTAAAGTATTTTCAACAGAAATTAATAATAAATTATTAATTTTAGGTGCATTACAGTCTTCAAGGCATGATCCAGTTGATGGAAATATCAATCATTTTTAACCAAATAAACCCTATTTCATTATATTTAGATTAATTCCAATCCAATCCCCTTCAAAGATAGGCCAAAAACAACATATCTAAAGTCTGGAATTCTGATTTCAAGAGAGTGGTTTTGGTTCCAAAAATGTCAATCTCAAGTTCCAAAATTGAACTTTTTTATTCAATATTGCACTTCTAGAGCTGTATTTTCCACTTTGTCACTTTGATATCGGTACTTTTAAAAATATATTTTTCACTTTTGAAAGCCAAAATTGGCACTTTCAATATCTAATTTTGTACTTTTGAAAATAGATATTGGCACTTTAGGAGAATTAAATTTTGAAGGCTCAATACTCACCAACATTATTAGCGCATTCAAATTCAAAATTAAAACCATAATGGGACCCATTCCCCTTAGAATAGTCTTTAAGTACCCTTTCTCATTACCATCCTTCTAACATGCCTCATCAGGATGCAAAGTCCAAAGTCTAGATAGATCATGTTTTTCTTCAAACATAATTTTTTGCTAGAGTTAACTCATAAATAATAAGGAGTTACCAATCTCATTTGAGCCATAAGAGGGGAAAAAGATGAATATTTAGGATCACTAAGATTGTAGGTCATTCAACGATTTCTATACAAATTATGAGTGCCACTGTGGAAGATAGGTATAGTAGCATAAGATAGGTCAAACTAGATATTGTTACCCACAAAGGTTCCAAAATGTTTGGATAACAACATTTCTTAAGTGAGAGGCACATATGCAATAACCATATGCATTATAACAAGTGTTTTTGACATCTGATCCATTCTTACCATCATATATTTGATCATTCTCAAGCATTTGGATATCTTAGAATTGAAATAATATATTTCTTTGTAGGGACTTGTGATGTCTAACCCCAAATTATCCATGGCTACGAATGGCATCAAGGAATGGCAAACCCCATTATCATATAAGTTTATGTGAAGATTAAGGTTTTGTAGTTCTAGAGTGATACATAAAGGAAGGGCAACTTCATCACTCCCATCTAGTAGGTTTATAAGAACAATTTTTTGGTGCATTTGCTGTAGGTTAATCAAATTAACCTGTAAGAGGGTTCATCTTGTAGAGTCATGAAATTTGTAGATTGGCATGTGCTCTTGGGTTGTGAAATTTGGAATATTATGAAATAAGGATACTCTCATACTTCTAAGAAAAACATTTATATCCTATGAAAAATATTAATCATAAGTTTAGAAGGAGGAAAGGGGATTCTTAGTTTGTTTAATCCATGTTTGATATTAAAGAATGGATGCACTAAATGCATTGATTCTAATTTTTTGGCAACCTAAATGTGTTTGGTCATTGTGGCATTTGTCGGTTGTTGTGAAGTTGGGAGATTCTCATTAGTTCCATTAACATGAGTATTATGGGGTTGGTCAATAACATTGGATTTCTATTTGATTGGGACAACAAGCCTCATGAAGTTAGACTCCTTTAGTGTTTCCTCTTTATTTTAACTCTCAAAACCCTTAGCTACATCTCCCAAAAGTATCAAATTTGGGGCATTGAACCTTGACCTAATCTCATAATTTCTTCTCACTTTTGATACATGATGCGATTAGAAATAAATTTTCAACTGAACAAGGGTTATCTCAAAGGTTTGATCATCAATAAAATAGATGGAATCATCTTGCACTTCCATATCATGTTCTTAATAAGTAGGCCACTAGAATCAAGTTGGGAGGATAAATTGTTTGACATGTTCATGTTATCATTAGGATGAAACAACATATTGACACCCATGGACTAATCTGCATGATCCTCATCCATAATGTGAGGATATTAAATAGAGCTGAAGGTATAACTTGTAACCAATGGGGATCCATGGGAATAAGGGGGCTAAAGGTGAGGAGGGAAATGCTGCAACCTCTAGAAACTGATTCGGTCATCATCGAAGAGTTCAAAGATTGAATAGTGAAATCGGGTTCCCTAACTGCAAGTGAGCTTTGAAATTATTGTCATCTTTACAAGATAATTTGGTTATAGTATTAAAGTATTTATCATATCCTTTAACATTGAACAAAGTGGCAATGTTTCTTGAATCTCACTTTCCATAACAACCCTTCCTCGATGGATTTCCTTTAGAGTAACCTTCTTAGAACACTTCCTTGGCTGAAAGGAAAATAAATCCTTGTAAAGAATTCCCGAGGTATGGGACCTCTCTTTTTGTGAAAGTACAACACCACATTATCATAGGTTTTTTAATTTTTTAATTAAAAGATACCTTCATAGTATTTCCATCATCTAATTGCTCTCATAGAAACTTATAAAAACCCTTTGTTGTGTGTACCTACACTGACATGAATGAACATCACGGATCAATGTGTGGGAAACCATCCCATGTTACTTAAGGCCTTCAAGAAAGTAACCATAGTATATTCCTGTTCCAAGTGATATTGGATTTTCACGAAATTAGTTGGGTATTAAGGAATTCCAAAAGTAATCACCACAAAATTAAGACAAACCACGATGAAGGTAACTAAAAACAATTCTTTTTATATTAACGATCCTTTTCACATTTAAAAGTTATGCCCTTGAATCATGTTTATTCCCAAGTGATCTTGGATTTTTAGGGAATTAATTAGGTTATTAAAAAATTCCCAAGGTAATCACAACAAAATTAAAGCAAACCATGATGAAGGTAGTCATAAACAAACATCTTTATATTTGATCCTTGTTTAGATTTAGAAGTTATACCCTTGAATCATAAGGAAAACCATGATGATGTAATCATAAACAATTATCAATATATTTATGATCATTTTTTATATTTAGAAGTTATAACCTTGAATCATGAATCGATGGGCCCATTTTTCTTGACAATTGTATAAGGAAGCTTGGAGGTTGGGGTGGAATCGGTTACCTTGCTCGAGCTTACAACAAAGGATGCATACCTTTTTTTTGGACACCTCTCGTTGTTTCAAAACCTTCAAATATCATATGCAGCTTACGTCCACTACCATGCATTTGCACAATGGTGTTTCCAACCTTCAAAAATCGAAGTTATTTTCTTAGCTCGTGTGAGTGGTTGAATGGAGGTAGGGAGTAGATGATCAAAATGAAAATGTTCTAGATTATAATTGTGTGAAGTGATCAACTCTCGAATACTTGTTATAAGAAGGCCTTGTCTGGTTGGTTCTAGTTTTGAGAATTGGAATCTTATTCTAAACTCATCATTTAGGGGTTTATATATATAAATTTTCTGTATATATATATATTCTTTATATTTTTATTTTTAATATGGAAATTTTGATTTTTATCACAGTTAACTTGTTTCATCTTATTAAGTAAATTTGAGTTATAGTTTTTTTGTATATGGTATTTATATTGTGGTCCATGGTAATGGCATATAGTATTGCTTGTGAAAAAACCTATTTATTTTGTTTTGTTTTGTGTCACTATGTACTTGGTTAAATCATTATGTTTATTTTGTTTTGTTTGTTTCTGTAAACTTTTTATTTTTGTATTGAGGGGAATAAATGAGAATTCAATGTTTTATATAGTTATTAAAAAAAAATCAACTATTATTATAACATGGAAAATTAAGATTTAATTGTGAAATAAAAAGTAATGTTAAAATAAAAAAGTCATCATAAAATTAAGATTTAAATGAAATCAAAGACAATCCTCCTTCATACAAAGACTTGTTATTATTTCTTATGAGTTATACATCTATTTTCTTATTTTTATTGTGATTTTTAAAAACTCTCCATCAATTATGTTCTTTATAGGTTATTAAAAGATTGATTCTTTCATTTATAAATTGTTTAAACAATATTATGTCTTTTATCTTATTATCAAATGTATTTTAAATTATTACTTCTGTCATAGTTCACTTTTCTTATGATTTGAATTAGACTAATATATAATTTGTCATTTATTTTAGTGTTTTTTTTGTCTTACTTTGCATATTTTGGGTGACCCAAAATATCCTTTTGGGATAGGGATAGGTATTATATATGATGTTCTTTTTTTTTCCAAACTTTATAAATTATGTCTATTCCTTACACTTGGATATCTTATCTTTCTAACGATGATAATGATTAACTTCTACATCAAACCTTAAGAAAGATAATAATAGTTTTATATGAGGAAGTTATGCTTCCACCAAATTGACCTATCTAGCACCAAGTAGGTGCTAAGTTTCATCTCATATGCTACTTTTCTCTATTTTTTTTAATTTAATTTAATTTAACATTTTATGAGACTAAAAATAAAATAAATTATATAATTATAGATCATATATTATTACTATTTACTATTTTATTGTAAACATATATTGATTAAGTAAAAGGTTAATTGTAACAACTTGCATTTCTACGTATCACACACTTTGACTATAAAACTTGGACTCACATGGAGACATTGTTAACAAAGCCCCAATTTAAGAACTCTAGTTTCTCTCCATTATGTGACAAAGAGAACAGATTTTAAATTGCATGGATAAGTTGGTTGAACCCAGCAGCCTAGAGGTTTTAAACCTATTTTAATATATTATGTCTCCATATCTTCTACATTGTGATACTTGCGAGACATATGACCTAGAGAGCCTCGTAAGGTTAATAATTTTGCATGGAATAGATGTCACTTATTTTTCTTTATTCTCAATAGAATACTATTTTTTTAAAGAAAAGTAATAATTAAAAACAACTAGTTTCTATTTGAAAATTGATTTTTTTAAATGAAATATAAGTTTGTTATTACCAAATAATAATAAAAAATACTTCCATTTATATCATGTGCAATATGATGTTATCATTTAAATCAATGTATATGATATATCTGTTATATTAAAAAGTAATTTTATATACATTATTCATATTTAATATAAAACTTATTATCCATATATAACATCAAACACAATCTCAATTATATTAGCAAATTTAGAGGTTATAAATCTCAATCCTACATTATTAAGTAAAAAAAATTATTAAAAAAAAAACTAATTAAGTGATTGTGTGAGCCATTAATATGAAACACATTACATATTAAGTAAAAAAAATTAATAAGTAAAAAATTATTAAGTAAAAAAAATTATTAAAAAAAACTAATTAAGTGATTGTGTGAGCCATTAAAGAAACAAACTAAAATTTATATCTTATTTTTATCGATTTAAAATTTTATTAAGTAAAATTTTTTTATCGATTTAAAAAAATTATATCTTATTTTTATCGATTTAAAAAAATTATATCTTATTTTTATTGATTTTAAAAATTTATATCTTATTTTTGTCGATTTAAAATTTATATCTTATTTTTATCGATTTAAAAAAATTATTAAAAAAAAAACTAATTAAGTGATTGTGTGAGCCATTAATATGAAACACATTACATATTAAGTAAAAAAAATTATATCTTATTTTTATCGATTTAAAAAATTTATATCTTATTTTTATCGATTTAAAATTTATATCTTATTTTTATCGATTTAAAAAAATTATTAAAAAAAAAACTAATTAAGTGATTGTGTGAGCCATTAATATGAAACACATTACATATTAAGTAAAAAAAATTAATAATTAAAAAATTATTAAGTAAAAAAAATTATTAAAAAAAACTAATTAAGTGATTGTGTGAGCCATTAAAGAAACAAACTAAAATTTATATCTTATTTTTATCGATTTAAAATTTTATTATTACTATTTTATTAGAATTATATTTATTTTATAAAAAAAATTTAATAATTTAATAATTTAAAAAATTATAAATCTAAAGCATACACCATCATATATTTAACCAAACCAATCCTACAAAGTGGAGAAAATGACTATAATATTGTACTCGAATTATATTTATTTTATTTTTATATTTCATAATTTAATAATTTAAAAATAAAAAAGATAACTATAATATTATACTCCAATTATATTTATTTTATTTTTATATTTAAAATTGACTAATTTAAAAAAATTATAAATCTAAAGCATATAACATCATATATTTAACCAAGCCAATTCTACAAAGTGGAGAAGATGACTATAGGATGTTCAATGATGGTGAGTCGTGGTTATGTCGTTTACTAGAGACAAGTCATTACACTTATAATTAAGAAAATATATTACAAAAATATATATATAGAATTACATTTTCTTTATTTTAATAAGTAATTATGTATTCATAATATGTATTCATAATATGTTTGTTACCTCTCATTTTAATAAGTAATTATGTATTCATAATATGAAATACATTACATAGAATTATAGCTCATTATTTTTACATTGAAAATTAATTATTTTAATAAGTAATTATATATTCATAATAAGAAATACATTACATTAAATTATAGCTTATTATTTTTACATTGAAAATTAATTATTTATTCATAATAGAAAATACATTACATAACATTAAAAACATCATATTAATAAATAGATAGAAGATAACATTAAAAAACAAGTGAAATATGAAGCATTGGATTGTAAGAAAACAACTCCATTCACATCTATATAGACTTCTGCTAATAAGTAAACAATCTTTTGTTAAGATGTTTTTGTCATTGTTCTTACAATGTTCATAATAAAGAAATACTATAAATCCATGAGTAACAAAAAAAAAATAGCTCACCTTCCTAAAGAGAATTAAAAGAAAGAGTATACTTTATAGCCAACACTGGTGCATGGCTGCATAATAGATGGTTTGGACTCGGTCTTGACCTTGTCAATATTATCACGGTCCGATGCATTGGTGTTGGCGTCTGCTTCCGAGTAGGTGCCATGCTTGATGTAGGTGTTGGTACCAGCCTTGGTGGTCTGGACAACTTCCTCTCTAACAACTTTTGTTTCCAGTTTGACCTCAATAATCGTCTTCAGAACAATGACCTCATTGTCCTCATTTTTATCAGTCTCAAAAGATACTCATTGTCCTCATTTTAGAAAAAAAATACTATGAATGGAACCATCTGCAACAATGGTCATGAGCAGTGACAAAGGAATATGAAAATCCATAGCCACCTCCCTACACTAGTCAATAATGGCTTGAAATTTGTCCTCGAGCTCGAGGAGGCACACTTTGCGCTCCTCCTCAACCTCACTAAGATCATTTCTTAGAAGGCGTGCATTCATTATTTTGTCGATATTCCTAGGAAGACCTATCTAATGCAAATAATGTGCAACAAACATTCTAAAATCGGGAAGGATGAGCGTCTGAACAACTGGAGGAATGTTGTTATGGGAGAGAGACATGGTAAATAAAACCTAGAGTCGCATTGGATGAGGAGTTAAGTGTCGTGTGAGAAGGCCTGTCCTCTCTGATTTTTGGAATGCTCTGCTCATAAATTTAGTGGGTTGGTGGCAGCTGCATCACTATCACCCTTGACACCTAAACTTACCATCTATGACCACCCATGCCATCGTCATTAATATCATGTCCTATGCCAGCTAGCACCCATACAAGTAAGTTTTCCTAAATTTCTTAATGGAAATATAATAGTTTAATAATGAGATAATAAAATAAATTAATAATTTCAAATAAATTTTTTATTTTAAAATATATAAATTTTTGTAAACAAAAAACATTCAACAAAAATTAATAAATTTTAAAAATATTAATTAATATAAATAAGTAAAGAAGACCAAAATATATTTTAATCAAATAAATGTTTTAATGTTCAAGAATCAAATTTTTATCAAGAGATTCTTATTGCTAATATAACTCCTTAAACCAAATAATTATTATGATCTATGAAAATGTTACTAGCATAATCAATTTAAAACCATATTTATCAAGCATCTGTTAGGATATTTAGACACTTAGGAGTTAGTTAAGATCAACTTGTGTAATATATCTGTTAGGTAAAAGTGTGTTTCTTTAGTATGCATTAGTATGCATTTGCAAATATTATAATCCGACGGTCGCGATATGTTCTAGACATAGAGTGATCCGACTGTTCAACTTCTCTTAGATCATACCTACCATTGATCTGTGGCTTAACACCCGATTGGTCTATGATCTCTATTTAAAGAGCATAGAGGGTCCTTGGCTAGTTGATCGATTATGAGAAGCTCGTGTAACTTTCTTTCTTTTGCATAATAAATTGCTCCAAGTAGCTATTTGGCTGGGGTCGTGGACTGTTTCCCTCTCGAGGGTTTTAACCACGTAACAAACATTGGCGTATTGATCCATGATCTGTTTGTGTGAAGCGATTTTTCTTGGTGTTCGGTCCTTTGGGAGTACCCTGTGTACCCTAACATGATATCAGAGCTTTTATGAAGAGTTGCTTTCGGTTTTGATCAAGATCTGGAACCAGTGTTACTGAAAATTTGAAAGGGTTTATGGTTCTTGATTTTTTGTGCATTTGTGGCCTATGGGAGCTATTCCATTGCATCTGGAGTGCCGTTTCCATTGGAAAATAGTTTTTGTTTCATCGAAAATTGTTTTCATTTGCTCCAGAAACACCCATTTCGACAAATCTGAAGGTATAATGTTACAGTGACGAATTTTTTTTAAATATCTCATATTTTATTAGTTTATCATTAGATATTTTATATTTTAGCCTCAGACTGTTGTTTTCCCTGACTGCGTATACTCTTTTCCGTGCACCTTGCGCGATCATGGCGAATCAGAAACAGTAAGGGAAAGTTTTTTTCTTGTCTTCTTAGCTACGTATGCTCTTTGCCATGCACCTTGTGCAATCATAGCAAATCAGAAACAACGAGAAAACTTGAAAACATAGACTTTCCGGGTAAGCTAACCAAGATCTAACCCCATTGTGTGGAAAAAGTTTTTTTTGTTTTGTTTTTGTTTTTTCGTTTTTTTGTGATTTGCAGGAAAAGAAAGCAAGTACGGAAAACGAGAGAGAAGAGTAAAAAAAAAAAAAAAACCCTTCCTCTTTACATAGTTTTACATACCTTTTAAACTTAACTCACTTGGTCCAAAGTTGCTTTACACCTTGATAAGTCTTGAGTTCAAGTTTTATCAAGCTACTTTTTAGTGCATGCAATTTCTATTTTCAAGTTGCTTTATTGTAAAAGTGCATCTCACATAAATAAAATAAAATAAAAGTGAGTCACTTAAGTCTTTTAATTTATTGCCGCACTATTTAAAAAGTCACATTATTGTAAAAGTGAACATCACTTATTCTATAAAAGTGATTCACTTCAAAGCAACTTTATTGTAAAAAGTGATTGTCAAAGGTTGATATTGGGAAGAGGGGGCTTCTTTTTCTTAGTTGCTCAAGTTAATATCTATCACGTCACTATTGGGGACATCTTCAACATTTTCTTTGATCAAGCATAACTTCATCATCCAGAATTAGTTTTAAGTGTCATTTTTTTTAAACCGCATATTTTTTCGAACTCTTTGCAACCAGACAGTTCGTTTCTATTTTTTCAGCCATTATTTTACAGCATGGCCGCCCCTTGTGATATTATACTTACAAGTTCTAACTATTTCTCGTGGAAATATCGTATGGAGGATGTTCTACAAAGTAGGGGACTTTTCAGGATAACCTCAGGGAAAAAAACAGAACCCACTGATGATGATAAGAAAATTAAATGGGCAAATAGATTTGATGAAGCTTGTGGATTAATTGGGATGTCAATCTCTACTGATTTGCGATTCCACATATCTGGAATTGATGAACTTGATAAAGCTTGAGAAAAGTTGGAATCTGTGTTTGGTAAACACAATGAAACTCGAGGTCATCAACTTGAGAATGAGTTGATTTCCTTGAATCCAAATTATTTTTCATGCATTCAAGACTATTTATCTAAGTATAAAACTCTTAGATTATTATGTGTAGAATGCAAGATTAAGAAAGAAGAAAAACAATGAATTTATCATATTCTTTCCAAACGTGGATCTGCATATTCTATTTTTGTATCTACATTCTACTCCATGAAAGAATCCTTGACTGCAGCCAGCTATCAAGAGCCTAGTCTTGAATCCTTTTGTGATTTCTTAATTAGAGAGCAAGATAAGCTCATTCATCTTGGAATAATTAACAATGCAGATACATCTGGGAAAGCCTTATTGTCCCAACAGAAAGAAAAGTCCAAGTCTCCCAAGAAATAGAATTTTCGCAATAATAAAAAAAACAACAAGGGTCCTAAACCCTCTCAGTCAGCTCCTCCCTTAAAAAATGATAAAGGATCCAAGAAAAAAGGAAAGAAGACTGAGCGTCATTGCAAATTTTGTGGGAAAGATAATCATGATGAATCTAAGTGTTTTAAGAAGATGGCAGCCTTGGAAGCAACAATGAAGAAGCACCACATCATCCTAGATTCATCTTTAGAATCTACCTCTCATGGACATGCACTTTGTGCTTCTGGTTACTCTTATACTGCATCTTCTTCTTCTACTTCAAATGAATGGCTCATTGATTCTAGAGCATCTTATCATATGGCTAAGGATAAATCCGTCTTTTCTACTATGCATGAATGTAACACCAAACAAATATTTGTGGGTGATGATAGATCTCTAAGTGTTGTAGGATCTGGAACAATTCCAGTAGAAAATGGTCATTTCAGTGATGTACTATGTGTTCCAAAAATTTCCTGCAATTTGTTATGAGTCTATCAAATTACTCATTCAGGTGAAGGTAAAACTATGACGTTTACACCTCACAAAGTTGTAATCAAGGATTTTAAAAATCCTCAAAATATCCTTGCTACTGGAATTGTTGATGATATTACCAAGTTGTACAAATTTAACAACTTTGGGTCATCACCTTTTCCCTCAGTTTTTGTTGCTCATAGTGATAACTTGAGCAAACTTTGGCATGAGCGATTCGGTCACTTAAATTATCGCTCATTGCAACAACTATGTAAAGACAATATGGTGACTGGTCTTCCGCTGGTATCTTGCAAGGATGGTGTTTGTTCCAGTTGGGTACTCAAAAAACATCATCGGGACAGTTTTGACAAACGTGCCTCTTGGCACGCCTCGGTTCCCTTAGAGCTTGTGCATAGTGTCTTATGTGGCCCTCTTCCATCTACGTCATTTTCTGGTTTCAAATATTTCTTAACTTTCATTGATGATTAATCCAGATGCACTTGGGCTTACTTCTTAAAAATTAAGAGCGAAGTATTTAACATGTTCTTGGCCTACAAGACCCTTGTTGAAAAACAATCTAGTCATCAAATTATTAAGTTAAGATCTGACAATGGAGGAGAATATGTTAACAACAAGTTCACTACTTTTTGCACTGAATAAGGAATCCAACAACAGCACACTGTTCCATATACACCACAGCAAAATGGTGTAGCTGAATGGAAGAACCGCACTTTAAAATAAATGGCTAATTGTATGATCCAATCTAAGGGACTAAGTCTTCATTATTGGGCTGAGGCCATAAATTGTGCAAATTACATAGTTAATCGCACACCCACTAAAGTTTTACAAGGTATAACACCGGAAGAATCATGGAGTAAAATTAAACCAGATGTAAGTCACTTTCGTGTGTTTGGTTGTGAAGCATGGGCTCACATTTTGGATGAAAAACGGAAAGCATTGCAGCCTAAAAGTGAAAAGTGCATATTTGTTGGATATTATGAAGATGTAAAAGGTTATAGACTTCTTCAACCACATTCTCATGATATAATCATTAGAAAAGATGTTAAATTTGATGAAAATATCTTGGCCTACGAGCCTAACTTGGCAGGTGTGCCATCTTTGGCCTACGAGCCTGATTCGGTGATTGTGCCTTCTTCTTATTCTTCTTCTTCCAGCTTCCTTGACAGGTTTCCAACTCCAGTTTCTGATGATGACAGTGAGGATGAAAATCCACCTCAGCCTACTCATGTTCCTCAAATTGCACCAGCACCAATACTTCCTCGATGGGTCCATTCAACATGTGAAGCAGCTGGTGATCTTGCCGGTGATCCTAGAGATCAACGTCGAACACGTTCTCAGTTTCAGCGAGCCTCTTCTCTTTTGGCTCAAGTTTCTGAGAATCATGATCCAAAAAATTTTGTAGAAGCTTCAGGAAATCCAGATTGGGATGCAGTTATGGATGAAGAATATTGTTCCTTAATGGCGAATGATACTTGGGATCTTGTTCCTCTTCCAAAAGGAATAAAACTTGTCAGAGGTAAATGGGTCTATAGAACTAAGTATGCATTAGATGGAAGTGTTGAAAGACTTAAGGCAAGGTTAGTTGCCAAATGTTTTTCCCAAGTTGAAGGGATTGACTACAATCAAACATTTGCCCTTGTAGCAAAATTGAACTCCATCCGCCTTGTTCTTTCCCTTGCAGCCTTACATAACTGGGAAGTCCATCAAATGGATGTCAAGTCCGCCTTCTTACATGGAAAAATCTCCTGGATATGTTCAGAATAACTCTAGCCTTGTATGTCTCCTTAATAAATCCTTATATGGCCTTAAGCAAGCTCCTAGAGCTTGGCATGCCAAAATGGATAGCTTTCTCCTTGACACTGGTTTTTCTAAATGCCATTTTGACCCCAATGTCTATACCAAGAAAGTAGGAAACCATATCATCATACTTGTTCTTTATATTGATGATCTTATCCTTACTAGTAGTGACCCTAACCTTATAACCCATGTGAAATCCAGTCTTAAGAAAAATTTTGAAATGTCAGACTTAGGACATTTGCATTATTTTCTTGGTCTCCAAGTCTTGCAAACCAAAGAAGGAATCTTTCTTTCCCAGTATAAGTATGCTTGTGACCTTCTTCGTCGCTTCAACATGGAAGATTGTAAACCAGCCCCTTCTCCCTTCCAGTCTGGAGTCAAACTTTCTACCACTTGTACTTCCCTTGAAGTAGATGCCACCTTGTATCATCAGCTTGTTAGTAGTCTTTTATACTTGACTCATTCCCGTCCTGACCTTTCCTTTGCCATTGGTCGTGTTGCCCGTTATATGCAAACTCCTCATGAAAGTCACTGGAAAGCAACAAAAAGAATACTTCGATATATTCGAGGTACAATTCAGTTTGGGATTCATTACAGTACAGGGGGGAAACCTTTGCTGGTTGGTTTCACCGATTCAGATTGGGACGATGATCTTGATGATCGGAAGTCTACTGCAGGTTATGTTTTCAGTTTGGGATCTGGACCTGTCACTTGGGCTTGTAAGAAACAACAAGCTCTTGCTCTTTCTTCAGCAGAAGCAGAATATCGAGCCATAGTTAATGCCATTCAGGAAGCTTTATGGCTTCGAGAGATCCTTTCAGAGTTTGGATTCGAGCAGCAGTAGCCTACTCCACTTTGGTGCGACAATCAAAGTGCCATCAAGCTTGCCAAAGATCCAGTTCTACATCAACGCAGCAAACACATTAAGATACACATACACTTCATTAGAAATCTTGTTCATGACAGTGTTATTGAAGTTCTCTATTGCCCTACAGATGATCAAGTTGTAGACATCTTCACCAAGTCTCTTGCAGAAGAAAAGTTTTCTAAACTTCAGTCTATGTTAGGAGTTCAGGAATGTGTCCTTAAGGGGGGATAGGCTCTAATGCCTCCTTCCTTCTCCTAATAGTGTCAGTTTTGTAAATCCTTCAATCCTATCCCAATTTGTTCTTAAGAGGGGATGTTAGGATATTTAGACACTTAGTAGTTAGTTAAGATCAACTTGTGTAATATATCCGTTAGGTAAAAGTTTGTTTCTTTAGTATGCATTAGTATGAATTTGTAAATATTCTAATCCGATGGTCATGATATGTTCTAGACATAGAGTGATATGACGGTTCAACTTCTCTTAGATCATACCTACCATTGATCTGTGGCTTAACACCTGATTGGGCTATGATCTCTATTTAAAGAGCATAGAGGGTCCTTGGCTAGTTGATCGATTATGAGAAGCTCATGTAACTTTCTTTCTTTTGCATAATACATTGCTCCAAGTAGCTATTTGGCTGGGGCCATGGACTGTTTCGCTCTTGAGGGTTTTAACCACGTGACAAACATTGGTGTATTGATCTATGATCTGTTTGTGTGAAGTGGTTGTTCTTGGTGTTTGGTCCTTTGGGAGTACCCTGTGTACCCTAACAGCATCAAGAGGGATCCAATTTCTTGATTTGTGCATTTTTTTTACCATTTGGATCCTTCTCGGTACTTGATAGATCTTGGTTTAAAATGGATCTATGCTAGTTTAATTTTTTTACATTTTATTTAAATTGATGTGAAATTATATTTTTCATTTTTCATTTTTTAATATTTTTTATTTATGTCCACTAGCATAATGTAACTAACATGGAATAATCTCCCCCATATTGGGTTGGTGAGAACCTCGCTTCTCTCGGTCCAAAAATCGTATACCATAAGAGATGGAATATATTAAGTTAAATTCTTTAAAATGTTTCTGTAATATCCCGAATTTTGGACCTAACACTTATAGGAACGTGACTATTGATTATGATGATTATCTTGATGTTTTCTTTTTATATTGGGTCAAATACCTCATTGCATATGAACATGATGATTTTTTTATATATATTGGGAGTAAGCCAATTATTGTTGATATATATATATATATATATATATATGCTTGTTTGTGTTGGGCATGGACCCTGAAGCACATGATTGATGAGATGTTTTGTGTTGAGCGGGAAGCTCTAGAGCACTTGAGTGATTGATGATTTGTGTTGAGAGGGAAGCTCTGGAGCACTTGATTGATTGATGTTTTGTGTTGAGCAGGAAGCTCTCGAGCACTTGAGCGATTGATTATTTGTGTTGAGCGAGAAGCTCTGGAGCACATGAGTACTTACCTTTGTGTTGAGCGAGAAGCTCTAGAACACATGAAAAGATAATTGGAAGTGTTGGGCATAATCCCTGGAGCCTTCCATGTTTATGTTGAGCATAAGCTCTCGAGCATCGGATCCTTGGCCATTGTATCCCTAGGTGTATCGTACAAGTACATCCTAGAATTTGTGTTGAGCGAAGAGCTCTGGAATTGCACTAAACTGTAACTCCCTACTAAAGCATTGTGTATGGGCTGTGGTAAGTGCTAGGGGTTACTGAAAAGAATGTAATAAATTCCGAGTGAAAACGACTCGAGAAAAAATATTGATCTCATCATACTTATTTATAAGTGATTAAATGAAATTTTGAATTTCTATATTCTCATCAAGTACTAAAGAGATACCACATTATATGAAGGAAATCCAACATGCAAGGATGTTTAGAGTTGCCTAGCCTAGTAGACCTAAACCATCTACCTACTTGACCTTAATGAAGAAGTGTCATTAAGTCCAGGGATCATTGTATATGATTCTCAAAGACAAATGTTAACAAGTGTTATATTATTATGTACTTTATACATGGTATGTATAAAGAGTTTAAATATAATTATGATATTAATGATGAAAGAAAAAGAAAATATCCATCCAATTATTATTTATTAAGTAATGATAATAAATAGTCCGAAAACCTAAAAAAGTCTAACTAGGAACTAGTAGAAAGTTCCTAAGTTAAAATATTAATAATTAACCAAAGTAATTGAAAAGGGTTAAATCAAGAAACCAATGTTTCTTGATTTAACTATCCCTTTGACTGAAAAGTTTGTCTATAAAGACTCAAGCCAAGGAAAGGCTTGGGGGTTCTGATCTATTATTAGAGGAGTCATTTTTTGCCTATTTTTCTCTCAAGTAATTCTTGGAGAACATGTTCCTGGTGTTGAAATATTGTAACTCCAAAGAATATTCTATATGTATCTTTTTGTGGTCCCCGATGGTCCTACCAGGAGAACCACTTGTATAACTTTGTACCCCGATGCTTCTAATCGGAAGAACTAATAAGAGTCATGAGGTAGTCCCCTCTAATTGTAAAGGTGGGTCATTAGCACCCCATGTGGTTACTTGAGCCTACATGTGTAACTCGATCCTACATGATTTAACTTAAGCCTACATGTCGGATGAGTTAATTAAAGTGAACCGGATGAATATAAATAGACGTGTAGCACTCATCATTTGGAGCACACACACTCACTTGTGTAGTGCACTAATGAAGGAGAGAAGTATCTGGAAAAGGAGGAGGATCAAGCTTTGATCTCCTTGTTGGTTTTATCTTTTATCTTTTGGGGAATCTATATTGAGGAATATTTTGCTGGGTTTTTCCCTTTAGGTTTTTCCCAGGATAAATCTTTGTGTTCTCTTTTGTATGGTTGTGCTTGTATATCTTTCAGTGATCCTGTTTATATTCTTTTGTTATGAAATCGAAATGAAATATTAATGATCTAGCTTAGCATATGAAAATTTAACATGGTATCAGAGCCACCTTGAAAAAAGACATTGTGCAGCTACAGAAGCTAGATCTTATTAATTTTTGGTTTTGTCTCCACAATTGATTAGCAAAAGAAGGCTAGGCCAACTCTCCATTGAAGGGCGCATCTACTTGTCGAAGCTGAATTCAATTCCGAGCATTTTCAGTTTTCGGTGCGGGAAATTAGGGCTTCTTGCAGAAGAGGAATTTTTGAGTGAGCCCAGCATAGGATTTCTCTACTCATCAAGATCGAATTTTAGAGACCTAGATATTTATTTTTGGTTGGGTGAAACTCCAGGAAAGTCATACCCTAGTTTGACCCCGAGCTAGAAAAAACCTAAATACTAAAATTGCTATGTTTTGGTACTTTCGCTATATTCCAAGATTGGAAAAGGATCAGGAGATGAAAATTTCAGATACCAAAGAAGAAATCTTTATGTACACTGTACTCAAAATTCAGCCTCAGATTCACTATAATTTGGGAGATATGATCCCTCCAAGTTAGGGTTCCAGCCTCTTCCAGAATTCATCCCTGAACAGGACACCTGGGAATAATTGATATAGCTTGGGCTACAGAGGTCCAAATGGAATTCTTGAATATGTTCCAAAAATATAACAAACTATAATTTCTTTGGTTTGAATTTCAGAACCCTAATGTTAAACAGTGACATGTGGAAGACCGTACAACTTTGCTATTCTGAACAGTCCTGTAACAGGTCACCTAGGGAAACGGATCATCAATCCCAATTGGTGAAACCAATTCTGATGAAACCTATGGTGTTGGATTAGGGACATGTGAGGTTACCAAAGTGAAAAATTTCTGACATAGAGGAGAAGTAATTTTGGAGATATCATAGAAATACTGACAGGCATATCTGCAGAAGAAATTGGAAAACTAGGGCTTCCTGTTCCGGGAGCTTCCCTCCACTGATTTCAAAAAAAGAGTACATTGGATAGATCCATTTGAAGAGATATATATTTATATGAAATTAGATATGAAATATTCCAATTTTTGAAAATTAGGGTTTCTCTGACAAACCCTAGATCAGCCAGCTCTGGAAGCAGGACGGACACCTCAAATCGGTAAGATCGAATCTTTTGCTATTTGCATTTGAGGTTCTCATTTCAAAGTGATATATCACATTAGATTGATGATAATATTGGTGAAGTTGACAAATTCAAAGCATGGAAGTATTTGATCTCTCTAAAGAAAATGAATTGGACACCTACATGAGTAGAGAGGTTCCAATTCTAGAGGGAGATGAGGCTCAAAGCCTTACACTAGAAGAACTTGGTCAAGGCCAAGAAGATCATTGTTGATTCAGTCACGGATCAACTTGTACCACAAGTGTCTTCCATAAAGACATCAAAAGATATGTTTGATTCCTTGACCAAGCTATTTGAAGGAAAGAACATACACCGGAAGATGACCCTAAGAAACAAATTGAAGAAGTAAAAGAAGAAGTGAAGAATGCAGAAGTGGTGATAGCCACCTTGAATGGCCTCCCAGGATCATGGGATTCATTCATTCAAGGAATGTGTGCTAGAAGGATGTGATTACTTTCAGTAGAAACTGGGAAGAAGAAGAAGCTCGACTCATAAGAAGAGAAGAGAAGATGGGAGAAATTGAAGATCAAGCTCTCACCATTCAAAGAAGATCCCTCAAGTGATGAGGAATATGAAGAAATCAATTCTTGACGAACCTCTTATCCATATTATCATTTGTATAATAAATGATGATGAAATGAATGAAGAATATGATGAAGTAGAAGGATCAAGAAGGAGTCTACCCACGAAACGAATAAAAGATAAGTATTTAATTGTCATTTCATGAGATTGTTTTGTTATACATTTGATTATATTCAGTTGATGTGTTATGCATGATAGACTGGCTGCATGAATGACATTTATGAGATATGGATAAATGTTGTGTTGGCTAAATAGTTGCATGATGCATAATAATTTGTCGTTATGCATATGTTTTATGAAATAGTTCTAACCATGCAACTGGTGCATTTGAATTGTAGGAAAGGTCCTGTACAACCGCCTACAAGAAAAGAAGGATGAGACTTGTTACAAAGAACAAGTGATGACAATTCAATAAACATGAATATGAAGCTCCCAGGGTCAAAGACATCATGACGAAGGAAAGAGCTTCAGAGAGCAGTAGATCCACCTCGAAGGATGAAGACCACCATGGCTATGAAAGAATATATGATCAAAGAGTAACAATTGATCATGAGGAATGATGTATTCGATATGGTTTTGAGACATAAAGGGAAGTACGTAGTATCTTCCATATGGATCTACAAGAACAAGTGTACAAATCAAGGTTCATGATTTTCCTCATAAAGAATAGACTATGACATGACATACTCTATTAACAAGTATATATCAAGCATAGAACCACCTATATAGAATGAAGAGGGAAGATGATACTCCACTTCAGGGGGAGTGACTACAGAAGATATATGAGTTCGACATGGTATGACATGATGGACAATTTCTTGATGGATCGAGACTTTACCAAGAGTAAAGTGGGTTCCAACCTTCAAGGTTGAATGCAGAAGACTAGAATATGTTGATGACTTGACAAGACAAACTCATGGAAGATGTTATGATGAAAGAATACTAGAATGATGTTTGGGATATAATACTCAAACTAGAAAGAAAGAATGTGGTATCTTCCAAATGGATTTGTAAGATAAAATATGCTACTGATAGAAGTAAGGAAAGACTTGTGGCTTCTCTCAGAAAGAGGGAATTAATTCTGAAGAAACGCTTTCTCCAGGAAGCAAGGTATACTTCCTTCAGAACTATCATAGTAGTTTCTTCCATCATGAAGTAAAGACAAGCCTTCCTTAATGGTATGATTGAGGAAGATTTTTTGAAGTTGAAGACGAATGGAATCATGTATGCAAGTTGAAGAAGGCCCTCTATGGCTGAAGCAAGCTCCTACAGCTTGGTATGGAAGAATAGATAGTTTCCTGTCGAACATGGGCTTTACCAAGAGTAAAGCTGATCCTAACCTTTATCTCAAGGTTGTAGAAGATGAACCTGTCATTCTGTTATTATATGTGGATGATCTATTTCTGACAAAGAATGAGAAACAGATTGTAGAATGCAAGAAGAAGTCCGCTGAAGAATTTATACCTTGGTATAATACTTTATTTCCTAGGTCTGGAAGTATGTAGTGTAAGTTTTGAAAAGATTTGATATGTTTGAATGAAAATCCATGGCCATGGCCATGGATTCCAACATGAAGTTATTAGCCGATGACTCATCAGAGTTAGTGGATGTGACTCAATACAGACAGATTATTGGGTCATTGATGTACTTAACAAATACTAGACCATACATTTGTTTTTCTATGAACACCTTCAGTCAATATCTAGTTCAACCTAGATGGGTTCACCTGATAACCGCAAAACATGTGATGAGATATCTGAAAGGGACTATAGACTTTGGTATATACTATGATCGAAACCATGATTACAGATTGTATGACTATACAGCTGCAGATTGGGCTGGAAGTATCTCAGACAGGAAAAGCACATCAGGTAGATGCTTTTGTTTGGGGTCTGCTATGAATTCATGGTTTAGCAGGAAACAGTCCAGTGTTTCTCCTAGAACGGCTGAAGCAGAATACATAGCATATTGCTCTGCTAAGTTGTGAAGCCATATGGCTTCAGAATATGATATCAGGTCTCTTTGACCTGAATATGGATACTACAATGATTCTATGTGATAACCAGAGTTGTGATGACAGAGAACCCTATGTTCCATCGTAACACATAGAAATACGGTATTTCTACATACGAGATAAGATGCAGATATTGATGTTTCAGTATTTACATACTATAGATGTAGATGATGGTGATTCAGTATTTCTATACTGAATATAGAGATGATGATGTTTCAGTACTCCCATACTGAAGATATAGATGATGTTTTAGTATTTACATACTGTAGATACAGATGATGGTGATTTCATATTTCTATACTGAATATAGAGGTGATGATGCTTTCAGTATTTCTACACTGAAGATATAGATGATGATGCTTTCAATATTCACATACTGGAGATACAGATGGTGATAGTTCAGTATTCACATACTGAAGATGTAGATGATGATGGTTTAGATGCTGATGTGTTGACGAAACCTTTGTCTCAAGTAAAGTTCAAACACTTTCAAGACAAGCTTGGTGTGGTTCGAAAAGACCTTCCCTGAAAGGGGGAGTAGTGATGTTGCAGTGGGATTGTGTCATCCCTAGGCACTTGCCCTAAAGTGATCTGCTGACTTCGGTCATCAAGATGGTGGTAGGATTGTATCATCCTTGAACCTCGGTTCAGAATGGATCCGGTGACTTTGGTCATTGAGAATGTGGTAGGATTGTATCATCCATGAACCTCGGTTCAGAATGGATCCGGTGACTTTAGTCATCGAGATGGTGGTAGGATTGTATCATCCATGAACCTCGGTTTAGAATGGATCCGGTGACTTCGGTCATCGAGATGGTGGTAGGATTGTATCATCCATGAACCTTGGTTCAGAATGGATCTAGTGACTTCGATCATCGAGATGGTGGTAGGATTGTATCATCCATGAAACTAGGTTTAGAATGGATCCAGTGACTTTGGTAATCGAGAAGGTGGTAGGATTGTATCATCCTTGAACTTCGGTTCATAACGGATCCGGTGACTTTGGTACTCAAGAACATGTGTTGATCCCATAATTCCTAGAGGAAGGATTGTTTGAGTTTCGTAGATGTGTTGATCCCGAAATACCAAAAGGAAGGATCATTAGTAACTCCGTAAAGAACTAAATCCTGTAATTCTGAAAGGAAGGATCATTGAATTGATCCCGTAATTCCAATAGGAAGGATTGTTTGAGTTCCACAAATGCGTTGATACCGTAATTCCGAAAGTAAGGATCATTAGTAACTCCGTAAATACCTAAATCCCGTAATTCTGAAAGGAAGGATCGTTAGTAGCTCCATAAAGACTTGATCCCATAATTCTGAAAGGAAGGATTGTCTAAGCTCCACAGATGTGTTGATCTCGTAATTCCAAAAGTAAGGATCATTGGTAACTCCGTAAAGACCAAAATCCCGTAATTCCGAAAGGACGGATCGTCTGAGTACCATACACATGTTGATCCCATAATTCCGAAAGGAAGGATCATGTTGATGTTTTGATGATGATGATGTTGATTTTTTGATGATGTTGATGTTTTGATGATAATGATGTTTTGATGATGATGATGTTTTCATGATGATGTTTCTGATCGAAAGATCAGAGTATGATGATGATGATGTTTCTGATCAAAAGATCAGAGTATGATGATGATGTTGTTACTGATCAAAAGGTAAAAGTGCTGAAGATGTTGCTGAAGATGTTGCTGATCGAAAGGTCAAAAGATGTTGATGCTAATCAAAGAGCTACTGTCATTGAAGATTGAAGATGAAGACTATATGATGTTGAAAATATTCCAATGATTTATAGATGTGTTACCCTGATGATGTTGATGATGTCCTCTATCTCTCTCCTACTATTGTTGTTGTTGATGTTGTTGTAGAATACCCTTCTCGTTAAGGGGGAGTGTTGAAATATTGTAACTTCGAAGAATATTCTATATGTATCTTTTTGTAGTCCCCGATGGTCCTACCGGGAGAACCACTTGTATTACTTTGTACCCCAATGCTTCTAATCGGAAGAAATAATAAGAGTCATGAGGTAGTCCCCTCTAAGTGTAAAGGTGGGTCATTAGCACCCCGTGTGGTTACTTGAGCCTACATGTGTAACTTGATCCTACATGATTTAACTCGAGCCTACATGTCGGATGAGTTAATTAAAGTGAACAGATGAATATAAATAGAGGTGTAGCGCTCCTCATTTGGAGCACACACACTCACTTATGTAGCGCACTAGTGAAGGAGAGAAGTATCTGGAGAAGGAGGAGGATTAGGATTTGATCTCTTTGTTGGCTTTATCTTTTATCTTTTGGGGCATCTATATTGACGAAGATTTTGCTGGGTTTTTCCCTTTAGGGTTTTCCCAAGATAAATATTTTTGTTCTCTTTTGTATGGTTGTGCTTGTCTATCGTTCAATGATCTTGTTTATATGCTTTTGTTATGAAATTCAAATGAAATATTAATGATCTAGCTTAGCATATGAACATTTAACATGGTATCAGAGCCACCCTGAAAGAAGACATTGTGCAGCTATAGAAGCTAGGGCTTCTTAATTTTTGGTTTTGTCTCCACAATTGATTAGCAAAAGAATGCTAGGCCAACTCTCCATTGAATGGCGCATCTTTTCGTCGAAGCAGAATTCGATTCCAAGCATTTTCAATTTTTGGTGCGGGAAATTAGGGATTCTTGTAGAAGAGGAATTTTTGAGTGAGACCAGAATAGGATTTATCTACTCATAAATATCGAAGTTTAGAGACCTGGATCAATATTTTTGGTTGGGTGAAACTCTGGGAAAGTCAAACCCTAGTTTGACCTCGAGCTAGAAAACCCCTAAATACTAAAAATGCTAAGTTTTGGTACCTTCACTATATTCTGAGATTGGAAAAGGCTCAGGAGATGAAAATTTTAGAGGTCGAAGAAAAAATCTTGGTGTACACTGTGCCGCAAATTCCACCTCATATTCTCTATAAGCAGGGAGATATGATCCCTCCAAGTTAGGGTTCTAGCCTCTTCCAGAATTCATCCCTGAACAGGACACCTGGGGAGAATTGCTATAGCATGGGATACAGAGGTCCAAATGGAATTATTGAAGTTGTTCCATAAAGAGAATAGACTATACGTTTTTTTTTCTAAAGTTAAGAACCTGAAGATGAAACAATGACACGTGGCAGGCCATACAACTTCGCTGTTCTGAACAGTCCTTTAATAGGTCAGCTTGGGAAAAGGATCATAAATCCCAATTGGTGAAACCAATTCTGATGAAACCTATGGTTTTGGATTCGGGACATGTGAGGTTACCATAGTGCAAATTTTTTGACATAGAGGAGTAGTAATTTTGGAGATATCACAGAAACAGTGACAGGCATATCTGTAGAAGAAATTGGAAAACTACGGCTTCCTGTTCTGGGAGCTTCCGTCCAATAATTTCAAAAAAGGAGTACATTGGATAGCTCCATTTGAAGATATATATCTTTCTATCCAATCAGATATGAAATATTCTAATTTTTGAAAATTAGGGTTTCTCTGACAAACCCTAGATCAGCCACCTCCGGAAGTAGGACAAACACTTCAAATCGGTAAGATCTAATCTTTTTCTATTTGCATTTGAGGTTATCATTTCAAAGTGATATATCACATTAGATTGATGATAAGCTTGGTGAATTTGAAAAATTCCAAGCATGGAAGTATTTGATCTCTCTGAAGAAAATGAATTGGACACCTACATGAGTAGAGAGGTTCAAGTTCTAGAGGGAGATGAGGCTCAAAGCTTTACACCAGAAGAACTTGGTCAAGGCCAAGAAGATCAATGTTGATTTAGTTACAGATCAACTTGTACCATAAGTGTATTCCCTAAAGACACCGAAAAAGATGTTTGATTCCTTGACCAAGCTATTTGAAGGAAAGAACATACATTGGAAGATGACCCTAAGAAACAAATTGAAGAAGTAAAAGAAGTGAAGAATGCAGAAGTGGTGATAGCCACCTTTAATGGCCTCCCAGGATAATGGGATTCATTCATTCGAGGAATGTGTGCCAGAAGGAAGTGATTACTTTCAGTAGACTCTGAAAGGAAGAAGAATCTCGACTCATAAGAATGGAAGAGAAGATGGGAGAAATTGAAGATCAAGCTCTCCCCATTCAAAGAAGATCCCTGAAGCGATGAGGAATATGAAGAAATCAATTCTTGACGAACCTCTTATCCATTTTATCATTTGGATAAGAAATGATGATGTCATGAATAAAGAAGATGATGAAGTAGAAGGATCAAGAAGGAGTCTACCCACGAAACGAATAAAAGATAAGTATTTAACAGTGTCATTTCATGAAATTGTTTTGTTATACATTTGATTATATTCAGTTGATGTGTTATGCATGATAGACTGGTTGCATGAATGACATTTATGAGATATGGATAAATGTTGTGTTGGCTAAACAGTTGCATGATGCATAAGAATTTGTCATTATGCATATGTTTTATGAAATAGTTCTAACCATGCAACTGGTGCATTTGAATTGTAGGAAAGGTCTTGTACAACCACCTACAAGAAAAGAAGGATGAGACTTGTTCCAAATAACAAGTGATGACAATTCAATAAACATGAATCTAAAGCTCCCAGGGCCAGAGACATCATGACGAAGGAAAGAGCTTTAGAGAGCGATAGATCCACCTCGAAGGATGAAGACCACCATGGCTATGAAAGAATTTATGATCAAAGTGTAACAATTGATCATGAGGAATGATGTATTTGATATGGTTTCGAGACATAAAGGGAAGTACGTAGTATCTTCCATATGGATCTACAAGAACAAGTGTACAAATCAAGGTTCATGATTTTCCTCAAAAAGAATAGACTATGACATGACATACTCTATTAACAAGTATATATAAAGCATAGAACCACCTGTATAGAATGAAGAGGGAATATGATACTCCACTTCAGGGGGAGTGACTACAAAAGATATCTGAGTTCGGCATGGTACGACATGATGGACAACTTCTTGATGGATCGATACTTTACCAAGAGTAAAGTGGGTTCCAACCTTCAAGGTTCAATTTATTTACTAATGTTCATCAAGGGTTCTACACCCTAGTTTAATTTCTTTGATAATATTATTGATAAAATAGGTTATGTACAAACTAGGTTATTTCAGACCTCATGTCATTGCTCATTAAATCTTTATATAATGTAGTTACATATTGCATTTGTCAGTAGAGACATGTTGTAGATTTAATAAGATTAATCTTAGAAGTAACTTGTGAATACATATATGTATAAACTTATAATATAGATAACCTAAGCTACTCTCTACAAATTGACCTACTATGTATATATATATATATATATATATATATAAATATATACAGACATCAAATATAAACAAATCAAAATACTATCCATAATTATTCTATAATAAACCATTAAAGACCTTTACATGTCTGTACATTAAATACCTGCTAATTACTAAATCATTCCATTAGATAACATCATTTTAAATAAATGCACAAGAAGTATCGTGACCATTCTTTTATTCCAAGATTCACATCTGTGTTCACATCTAAATACACAGTCCTAGCATTTAAAATAAATAACTTCATACTTGCATAACAAGCATTTCATTCCATATAAATAATTAAACACCATAAACACACACATGAATCGTTTCATGTATAAATCACATCAAAATCCTATTACAAACCAAAGTAATTAAAAAGGTGAACATGAATCGAATCCCGTGGGATTCCAACCCCAATTCTCATCCATATCAAAATTACAACTCATTACATTAAAGCACGAACAGATTCGAACCCTGAGGGTTGCGTTTGCATAGAAATTATGACCACGCTATACATACAACATATGTGGGATACATACTATAATAACCACAACATTTCTTACTAACAAACCATTAAGCTACAGCTAAGTCGTAATACTTAAATTTCTTCCTCTGCGTAGTAAGTCACAGCCTCGTCCAAACCAAATAACACACAGGCTAATAAATCAACGTAGTAAACCATTACACAAGAGGTTGTAAGACCCTCATCAATCCATGCACAACAATGGCCTAAGCCACGGCTTGTAAAGAATAAAAATACATAGTTATGTAAACAACCAATGAGCACTGTCAACGTTTTCCCTACAGTGACGAAAGCCATTGTGGGTTTGTACCCATGGATCTGTTCCATTTCAACCCAAATTATAATCTAAACCAACGAAATCATAAACCATAATGGAAATCAATCGCAGCCACTGTGGGAAAGGATCATTCCACTCACGGCAAGGCCCCAACCCAACACTGTCAACAATTACAACCAAATATAAATACTCAACACAAAGACCCTAAACGAAGGCATATGCCATTTTATAAAATCCCATAATAAACCATTAACGCATCATAAATTCCATCCACATACACAGTACACATAATAACTAATGGCAATTTATATACGTAGTATATATTTACATAGGAATGCCAAAATCCAAAGTAAAGTATTTACATAGTAATGCCATCATCATAGTCAAGTCCACACATGCATGCCAATGGGCTATTGCACCATTGCAAGCAATGGTGCAGCCCATGGCTTAAAATCCCAAACCCAAAATAACAATTTACAATCAACATAAACTTATACATAGAGCCTGTAAGGGCATAAGATTCACTCCATGGCTTAAAAGCATAAAATTATTTACAAAATCCCAAGTCTGTTCATCACAAGCCTGGAGGCGAATTCAAAACCCCACAGAGTAGCCCAAAACCAAATGACTCAAACAAAATGCAGAATAGGCCGAGAGACAAAAAGCGTAGGCTTTTTGGCAAGGATTACCTTGCACCTTGTCTCCACAGTCAACCAATGGCAAAGCTTGAACCATGCTGCTCTTCACCATACTTCGGCACTTGTAAACACTAAGCGAAAATAGAAGTGAGAAGTATGGCACGATGAGAGACATAAAACAAAACGAATTGCAGACATAAAACCAAGAACGAAGCATACCTTGAAGTCTGTAGGTTGCCTCCATTTCCCCTATGCAGAGCCAAGACCAAACCCCAAATTAAAAAATGAAATAGCAAGTCCATTGTGAGCCAAGCCTAAGTTTGGGTTGCTATGAAAACCAAGGTGCATTAATGGCACCTGCTGGTTTCCAATATCATAACCAAAAACCCACTTTTCCATAGTTGATATCATTGCAAAACGATAGTCTCCACTACCATGCAAATAGTTAAACCCCAACGTATATGGTTCAACCATATGGTATGTTCGCCACCCCTTATCATATTACAAGGTTTAAAATATAACAAAGTTATGTTTAGTGCATAGTCCATGCATGGTCTGTGCTAGTCCTAAGTTAAGCCACAAGGGATAAGTATTAAATGTAACATGTAAACCATAGGATTAAAGCCTTAACATAATATGGTTTCCCTAAGCTTAATGCTTAGTAAACATGGCATGTTGGTAATTAAAATTTATAAATATTAAAGGTCTAGTTTTTAGGCCAAGATCATAACCTACAATTAAGAAAAACATAGGATATGTTAAATAGTTTTCAATAAAATAAACATAGAACGTAAATATACTATGATGTAAACGACGAAATAAAAACCATAATAAAGTATAAGTAGTACATAGGAAATTTAGCTCTGATAGCTAAATTGACGAAATTGTATTTACCTGGTTATAAATCTGAGTCGGTAGGGAACCGTAACAACCAACACTAAGTATTTTAGGATCAAGATATTCAGTGCTTTTTAAATAAGACTCTCTCGCAAAGTATGGTCTACATATGAAATAAAAGAGGTGCCTTAGTTCGAAGAACTAAGTAAGTATGCAAACAAGTAAACACCTTTACCTCTCAGACCGTCATGGGAGAACAAGTCCTGCCAGTCCACCCACTTTGTTTCCACAAAGAAAGTTAAGTTAGGACTTTATAAATAACAAGTAAAACTATGCAAAGAGGATGAAGAATATAATCAAGTAACAACACAATCACAACAAATGTATAAACATAAGACTAAGCAATAAACAATAGTACGACAACAGTAAGTACAATACATTAATAATAATGACTGAAAGTGAAATAACAAAATGTAATAAAAACTTATGAATAAGCAGTGCTACATGTAGTGTATGATATAATTTTGCAAGTCAAATAATATTCCGTATAGGTAGTTTTTACTAGCCTAATAAAAAAAAAATCAATTTTTGGGGACATTACAGTTTCATTATAATTTGTTTTGAAAAATGATGAAGTTAGCTTTAAGATACTTTCAATTTTGAGAAAAAAAATCACACTTTGTTGATTTTTTTCCAAATAATAGATTAAGATAATTGTGTATAAAAGGGCTTATGAAATATTAAATTAAAACGAATTTATGATAGGAGATCATTATAAAACACATTATAAAATTTTATGAAGAAAGAAAAATAAAAATGTTTGACTTATATGATTAATGGAGTTTTTTTTAATGGTTATCATTTATATACTTAATTATTATTTGAATATTTTTAAAAACAATTTAATTAATATAATATTTTATATTACAGTAATAATTTCTTTTAAAACATTTTTATTATCTTAAATTTAGTATTTTTTTCCTTTAAATTGTTCTTTCTACAACTCAAGTGTCTCAGATTTGTTTTTCAATAGAAAAAACCACTTTTCTTGTTATTTCGAGGAATCAAAGAGAAATAAAAGTCATACATAGATGTATTTACTACTAGTTGTAGTAATCAAAAGAGACCTATAATAATTACTTTACTCAAAGATAACAAGGACACCCATACATAGAGAACAAAATATAGAAAGCTAATCTAAAAAAAGATTGCAATACTATCAGAGATGCTAACTTTGAAATCCAACCCACAAAAAGTAACCTAAAATCTACTAATTCAATAGAGCAAGTAACAAAGCCTTCAAAGGCCACAAAACCTTCATTGACTTCTTTCAAACAAATCTTACCTTCAAGAAGCTACAAAACTTTCTTCAATAGAGAACCAACATCCATGTTAAATCCCCTATAGATGTATGTGAATGCAATCTATGAAAATTTGGACATAAGATATTTGATCCTTTTGCACCAACAATCAAGATTCAACACTTGTTAGGAATACAAAAACTAATTTTCCCATATGGTAATCATTTTAGAATCTCCAAAAACTTGTAGAGAGGTGATACCATTCAAAGTAGAAAAATGTAGAAGACCCCAAAGATCCATAGGTTCAAAAATATTGTTCCTCCCACTTCCATTCCCCATCCAAAGATTAAAATGATGATCTTCATTAAATCTCACAGCCATGCCACAACCACAAGAGTCAATAGAAAAGAGGCACCATAAAAAAAAGCCAATAGCAGAGGAACATATATAAGTAGGAGTAGGTCTAAATTTCTGATGTACAGTATATTTTTCTTTGAAATAGTCTCTGTATAGTCTCAGACTCTTAACAACACAAAATTGAGAATTACGAGTAACATTATCAAATATTTCCTTATTCCTCATCTTCCATAATTGTCAGCATAAAAAAATAGGCAATAGTTTATGTTGTTTAACCTGAAGGTTCCAAGAATTAAAACTCTCCTCCAGACCATATATACCCCAATAATTGGATATATGAAGGTCTATAAAGAGTTCTTTCCAAGAATCCTTGTTGAACTTACAAGTACTAAAAGTATGACAAATTGATTGACATATTGCTTGCATAGAGAACATATAAGGTCCCTATCATCCTCTCCTAAATAGGTTGTCCCACGTGAGAAAATAATTCTCCAAACAAAACCAAAAGAAACATTTAAGTTTCATTGGAGTAACCCATTTGCATAATTTAATGTGTAGCCATACATACTTGCAAAAGAGTACCCATTGTGAATCTAAGACATAGTGCTTTGTAATCATTAGCCTTACTTAGTAAAACACATAATTTGTTGGGAAATGGGGATTTTATAATACAAGATGGTGCTCTCCAATATGTGCACATCATACTTCTATGTTCATCTACATTTATTACACTGGTAGGTGTTTATATTTTAGAATTTGGGATGGACTAGCAAGTATGTGTTTTCTAGATTGAATGAGGATGAAACAAGTGTATTCTTTAGATTGACTTTATGGGCATTGTTCGAAATTTGAAATAAAAAATATATAGAAAAACAATATCAAAAGTAAATCATAGTTGATGCATGGATAATGGGGAGTTTGTGGTGGCCACCCCATTTAATTAGAAGAAGTGGGCGTTAATAGGTATTCGAGACATAGAAATTGGGTGATTATAACATGAATTGAGAACAAGTAACATTTAATTCGTTCGTTGCACTTAAGTTGTGGCCTATCAATGTTCACCATATGCACGGGGACTTCACTTAGTGAACATCTCACATAGCACGTGCGATCGTGGGACATTAGAATACCCTTAATTTCCAAAGATATTGACCCAAACTTTTTTTTGTTGAAACCCCCTCCCAATACTTAAAACCTCCTCCCCACCCCTTTTTATACCTCAATCCTTATAAACCACCCTACCCGCCCACACCTTAGACCCCTCATCCACCCAACACCTGCAACATATTGGTTCAATTTTTAATAATTTTAAAACCCACAATATGAACTAACGTGATAGGATATTGGTAAACAAGTGAATCCCCCGTGACCAGATGCAAGTTAAGTGGTCAAGCTAGTTTATATTTCGAAAAATATTGTGTCTAAGCATTATTAATTCAGTTGACTAATTGCATGTTTTGTACATTATTGAATGTTTGGAAAAAATTTTGTTATTATTTTTTCTTTTCTTTCCTTTTTATTAATTCTCTTGTTACTCGTGTTGATTATAATGTTTTTAGGCACTAAATTTTTGGAATATGGCAGAGATTCAATATGTACAAAGGTGTGTTGATAAGAATTGCACCCATGTAAAGAAATTCCATATTGTAATTCAAGCATTGCCATTCACTCGTATTTTCATATCAATACTACTGTCACTAGATACCACAAGTTGTTGATCATGATTTTGAATGTTAATCATAGTTAATAGTTATACTTACAAATAATTGTGCCCATGTTGATTCTTTGTATATTTCTATTAGAGGGTTAACATGATGCTTAATTAGGTATATTTATGCATATGGTAAATTCCTTGAGTACTCTAATAACCTCACCAATATGTTTTTGGCACATGGTAGGGCTGTTGTCTTTTTTATTGACAAACACTTACTTCTACTTAAATTTATGTGTTTCACTATCATCCATAAAGATGTTAATCATGGAACATTGCATGTTGCATGCCTTCAACCACAAGTTACATTATAACACTTCCTTGAGTTCTAGAATATTCCTATGGGTTTTCGTAAATACACAGTTTCTGCAAATGTTTTGTGTGGTATCATGTTCTTTATTTTATATGTGGTTGACATACAATCCAAAACAGAGGAGGCATAGTTGTCTAATTTACTTTTATTTTATGCAAGGGGGATTTTGAATCTTATAGAGGAATTTTATAGAGAATTTGGTAATCCAACCCTTGCATGTTACTAATGAATTAAGATATAGAAATTCCAATTTCTTAGCTATTTTCGTAACGTAAAATTTGCAATATATTGAAACAACATATTTTTCTACTTACTCGTAAAAATAAGAATTCAACAACTCAACTATTTTAACAACATAAAATGAACATTTCAATTTGAGCTAGTAATTAAAAAATCTATTAATAACATAAAATAAACATTTCAATTTGAACTAACAATTAAACAAACTATTGATCTAACATAATACAACTAGAAAAACACCTCTTTAAAACTTGATGAACCAACAAGGAAAATAAATTTAACTCACTAGTAAGTTGAAGTTCCCTTTGATTTTTCCTTTGAATTATTCTCCTTCGTCCACTTTCCCATAATTGGAACCATGGTTTTATCTCTCAGCCAACTAGGGGCCTAGACAACTCTCTATCCCCAAGAAGCTAAATGACATCCTTCCCAATTATGCCCATTGATCCTTGAGAAACAACTCACAATCCTTCCTCAATGTTTTTTTCCAAAAAAACTAACAAGTTCCTCATAAAATCCCATAGGACTCCCCCAAGTATCCCTGATTTTATCTCCTTTATCCCACCTCCTTTCCTCCACCCACATTTCCCCTCTTCATCATATCAATTTTTTCTCAACCCAATGCTGGCACATCATTCAAGGGAAATAATTAATAATAATAAAATAAAACATGGTAAAATAAATTTAATCCATCAACCAATGTACACAGTAACAAATATACTTGACGATAAAAAATAATAACCAATACAAAACACATGCTGAAATTATCATGTACACAACATACTTACATTTTTTTATACTGAGTCACGATATGCAATAACTGGTAAAGGGATAAGAGAACAAGTTATTACCTTCACTCATTAGAACACATTGATTGTTGCAACTGAATATGCTATCTAGCTAGCTACATACCTCTTTACCGACACTCCACTATCAACACTAGTCACAACTTGACATTGAACCTGTAGTTCTACTCATTCTTTGATTTAATTACAACCATTTCAAGTTAGTCTGTAAGTTGGACCTTCTAACTTACCTTGGCCTTGCCTAGAGCTCATTTCATCACTTAGGGGAGGGGAGGTATATTTGTTATAAATTTTCCATCCACATTCCCTTATAACTGGTTTACACGTTATTATTTTATATTTATCGATGGATAAACATATGCAGGTGTACACAGTGATTGCACTCATTATCTACTCCTTGTCAACTTCTTTTAGTAGCTTGTATGCACGCGCACATGTGTGTGTGTGTGTGTGTGTGTGTGTGTGTGTGTGTGCACGCGCGCACGTGCGTGCATGCGTGTGTGTGTGTGTGTGTGTGTTAAATAACCTATGTATATATTTAAATTCTACAATTTTTGAACTACCCCTTATAACATAAACTAACCTAATACTTAGCTATGATACACTACTAGATACACTAATAGCCATCAATGGCTCCTGCACCACAACTCTACATACAATACACCATAGATAAGGTTACAATTATGGCACTCATGAGCATGGGGGTTTATCACACTAATCAACTCGATCAGAAAATATTGGATTCAGTCCAAAAATAAGAGAAAATTTCCTCCCAAAATCATAGTATTTACTTCTTTTAAGGAGTGTGTAGGAGGATTCTTGCCATGACATGGTTTTCCTTCGTCGTTCGCATCCAAAATCCATCATATGATCAAATCGTAGGTTAAGGGAAACATCTCTGACACTCTGATTTTTCCCTATTCCCTCTTCCGACCATCTTTACATAAGCCCTCCCTTCCCCAAGTAGCTTCATTTCTCTCTCTATTCCCTCTTCCAACCATCTTTACATAAGCTCTCCCTTCCCCAAGTAGCTTCATTTGTGTCTCTTGTTACACAAATTTCTATGCAAGTTCTTTCACTTCTATGATATGAAAAGAATTAGACACAAATAGACGCATGGATAGGGGTCCTTCCACTCAACATCGAGGATAGGGAAAATGGGTTCAAACTCCCAGAACCTTAGTGCTCAACACACAATCCACAAGTGGGGGGAAAGGACCATGCTAATTTCAACCTATTTATTTCACAATTTCCTTACTGTTGATTTTTAATCCATAGTCCACAAAGTGTACTTCCCCATGCATTCCTCTTCCATGGTTTCATATCACTTTTATGGAACAAACAATTGGATATCAATGAAGGAGGAGGTATTCGTGGGATTTCCCTTCCTAATAAGGTCTATATACTTCCACTTAATCCTTTTATTTTAGAGTCTATTTATCAAACTATTTAAATACAAAATAGATACACATAGCCATTCACACGATGCCTCATTTGAGGATAAATCTACCTTTAGTTATGGTATTCACTTAGTTTGTGGTTAATGCTTGTCAATTTATGATCAATAATTTATCTTTTCATTTTCTTCACAACTAATAATTATTATGGTTTATTAATTAGACAAGTAGTTTCAGGACGAGAGGAATCCTAGACCTCCCTCATGTGACCGTGGGTTAGCTTAAACATGGATATTGTGATCCATTTTAACTGATTCCTATTGATTTTCTATTCACACATGTAGACATATAATATGATCCCAGAGATAACATCTATATCCACATGTGCATTGATCTCTTATATTATGTGTTTTATGCATAGGTTAACTTTGATGAATTACTTGTTATAAATGTATGAACTTATGTTTCCTTATTGGGCATATATATATAAATATATACCAACCTTTTTTAACTTGGAACGATCTCTTACATGGTAGTTATATATTTTTAAATAAAAGTTATATCATCAAGGATTAATTCCTTTTTTTTTGTAATTATGGAAATAACAATGGTTGAGAACAAGTATCTACTTAGCCTATGGCCTATTCAATCCCTCACTAGATATTAAATCCCTCACTAGCTAGTTATGCAACTAGCATTTCTAGAACCATCATAAACCAACCAGCCTTATTAACTTTCATGTGCTATTTAAGTATCAACTAGATAATTACTTTGATGATTATTATACTACAAATAAAGTTCTTGTAAAACATTGTCTTATATTTCATATTTGATGCTTATTTAGGTTTTCATGTTGTTTGTAGGAAATTTCACATGGGAATCCCCTTAGATCCCATGTAATTGATGTATTTTATCATCCATGAGTATTTTATATATTATGTCTTATATAATTTTGTCATCCAAACTGATGGCAATTGTTTATGCATGTTACATTTGTTATATTAGGAGTTGTTCACAACTTTTGGGCTCCTCTAACGCTGCTTGTACACTCATGTAAATGATGGATTGGGCTAGTGGAAGCCATATGTTCTTTTAATTAAACATTTAACTTATAAGGACTCTCATTATTAAATTAATAGTTGTTATGTAGCAAATATGTACATAAAATTTTAGAGGAATGTTTACCAGACTATAATTATTATGTATAACAAATTGTGTTTCCCAATAAGGTGGTCTTAGATAGCATCAACGTAACATAGTTAGCTGCAACTCATTCTAGTTGCACCTAGGTAGATATCACATGTTAGGATCTTTTATTCATTTTTAGAACTCCTATTGGGGTTCTCTGTTGGGTCGTGATCCTCTCACAATTATTGAGTTCCCGGGGTGACAAAACTTATGCCTATACAATATTATCTAACACGAGTCGAGGATGTCCAATGGTTTACTCACCCTGAGGTGGTGGACTAGGTTGGGAACTTAGGCATGCAGATTAGGATTGTTTAGTTGTAGTTTTCATACTTGCATACTTATGTTTATCATATTCTTGTAGTTCTTAGCTATCTCATCATAGTTGTACTAGATAATTGTTTACTGTTATGTTCAACAAGTTTCTTATTTATTATAATAGATATACATATCAACATTTATATATATCATTTAAAATTTTCCATTATGTTTTCAATTCTATTTCGGTTCTATTTATAGTTGATTTTGTGGCCTAATTCCACAATGAGGCACTACAACTCTTTTTCAATCCAAGTCTATACTAGACTACCTATTTCAATAATTAGGGTAATCACATAAGTCTAATAGAATTGTACTATAATATGAGGCCCAATGCAGAATCTAGGATAACCATGTAATCATAAAAAATTAATTTAACATTACAACCCATAACAATAACTAGATTATAACATAGATCAACCACTTATTTCCAGTTCTACATAGCATCACATGTTTACTGGTATTTATGTGATAGATTAGTATTATTTTATGGTTACTATTTTCATCATAGCTATACATAGGATCATACCACATTTACCATATCTATCGTACAACCAAAAATTCCTTTAGATGTACAATTTTCAAGTAGATAGGTATACATTTTAGGTTGACAATTTACGAGATTAAACATACACGCATGCATAAACCATCTTAGAATTATCATTAACATATGTTCAAATTTCATAACATAAAACACAAAGATCTAAGGCAAGGAACTCATATGTTCCAAGTTCTACTAATCAATCTATAATTTTTGTGGGGATTTTCCTAATCCACCCAACCATAGATATATAGGAAACTCCATTCTTAGTTTCCCCACAGTCACCCCTAGGCCGAGTCTTGGTCTCTCTAGGGATGTATTTTTAGGAATTCTCACATTTCATTTCCTTTTAGTTTAGCATATATGCATTATAGTTTAGGGCCCAAACTTAGCCAAATCACACTGGAAGTATCTACGGTTTAATCAAGTAATTATTCCTTCCAACCTATTGTCCTATGTCAAGAACAACCCCTTCATTTTTTTTTGCAAAATGAATGCCCCCACTACCTCACCCCCCCCCCCCCCCCNTTTCACTTACCTTATTTTTTTGGTACATTAGTATGCGATCTTATTTATTCATCCATAAAGAGAAAATACATGTCTTGCAACAAAGTTTACAAGGGAATAACCATCCTGTTATTTATTTTCATTTCTCATCTTTTCATTCCATGACTAAAAGCATGGAATCCAAAATATGAAACTAAATGCATGATTCAGTCATTCAATTTATATTTTTCATATCTTGTATATTCACCTAATTTTGGCATGGGTTCCATTCATTTTAATGTGGCATACCTACTATTGTTCGTAATTTTGTTTCATTGCTTTAGATATTTAATTGGTCATTATATTTACCAATGTTCAATTCTAACCTCTTTGTTTATGTTCTTGCCTTTAAGAAGTTTAAATCAAGTAAATATGTAAATGATTTGTATAAAATTTTGGTCAAAATTTCATTCATACATGGTAAATCATGGCAAAGAGTAATATCCTTTGTTTTTCCTTGGTTATTATTCTAATTCACATAACCAACAATTGAAATTGATTGCAATTTATATTATTAAGATTCAATTATGTGATTCAAACTTAAACCAAATATTCTTTATATGAAAACTTACCTTTGAAATTTTATGATATTCAACAAATCAATCTTTTATTACATAATTGTAATAATGTCCTAAAATAAGCTAGCTATATTTATTTTACCGCGTCCATGATCTACTAATCAATGTTTGTTTCCTTATATATTTTGGTAACTTTTTTTTTTCAGTTCTCAAGAGCATTAAATTCTCTCCATTAATAATGAGATCCCATGTCACATGAGTAAAGCATATGGGTTACAATTAGTTCATCTCATGTGTCCCTTGTTGATGTTGTTACGCATTGCATGCCACCTTGTTATGAGAGAGTGACGTCTATCGTCCACGTTGGAACACTGCTCAATTCACCCTCCACGTCGACGTTGGTTTTGGAAGTGTCATCATCCATGTACCCTCACTACATTTTCCTCATGGTAACTATCATCATCCATGTTTATTTTTGTTGATTTTTTTATCAAAATCGGAGATGATTGAACTTTAAAACTTTTATCAAACAATTTCATCACTTATGAATTTTAGAAATAAGCCACATATGAACCTTTATATCATATACATATGAATATTTATATCTTCTACATATGAATCTCATAAATAAATCATCCACATAAATCAATCAACCATAAGAGACAAGATATACCCTGGGAATACCCTCCAAACACGAAGGATGAAAAACCCATCAATTCTTTGAGTATGATATATAGATTTGTAGAGAATGGTTTACAACACATTAGTGGATTTTCCCAATAAGAGATATCACCTGAACATTAGAGAAGATATATCCAATGCAACCATTAAAAAACAGCTGTATGCAACTATATTGAACTTACCATATGCCTAGCTTATTAATAACAATCCAAAAATCCTAGCATGCATAAGGTGTTGGGTCCTGGAATAGCCCCTTTTTTACCACACCAATTATATATTTTTGCCTTGTCCTACTTCATTTCCATACACCAGATAGATGTTTTTCGTCACGTTGAGCATAAATCCTTACATGTATGATTTATTATTGCCTCATTCTATTAATGCCTAGGATTGTTATGGTTAGAACTCTATATTTTGAATTGCGCTAATATGTATTGATTTCATAAAGATAGTTCCAATCCTTGAGGAACAAAGGTGTAGCAGCCAACTTAGTCTGGAGAAGAAAGGGGTATTTGGTACCAGCTGTTACTCCTTAGTGCTAGTCCATATGTTGAATGGAAACAACATGATCATCTCTCCACATCGTAGCCGCAATAGAATTCAGCCGCAACAACACTCTGCTACTCAGGGCATCGCTACAATAGACATAGTATTTCATGTTGAATTGATTTTGTTGATCCATTACCAACCAAAGTAATAATAATCCCTATATTCCATATCTTCATTCAATTTTATTCACGGCTGTAAATGCTTTGTTGAAACAGTGCAGCTTGAAGATCATAGATCTTCATGGCTTCCCAATATTAGTGGATCTGAATTGTGCTATTCATGTATAAATGCGGGAAGACGATATGATCCTGGGGTTGGCTAATTGACATTACACTGTCCAAGATGTAACATAGAGCTGTAAATTTGAACCGCCATTTTTTATACAAGGAGCAGATTCTGCATATCTTTGGTTTTAATTCATGTTAGTTCACGACATCTCTGTTCGAAGGCTGGTCTAGCCTTCCCACATAGATTGTTGAGTTAATTAGATGCTTAGTTTAATTCTATTGTGTTGTGTGGAATTACAGTAGATTCATTTTACAATAAGCTGCAATAATGATGATTGATGATGGCATTTTCCTTTGATAGTTAATGATTGCATTCCAATTAGCTGCAACTGTGTGGTGTGATAGTCGATTGTTTACAATAGTTTCTCTTTATGCAAGGTGTGCCAATTAGTTGTTACATCCAAACTCAACTCTAGTTTATTTATGCTATTTATCTTTCTTGTCGAGTCTATTGAATTAGTCATATTATGATTGCAATTGGTGTGATTTCTTACTCTCATTCATAATTTGTATCTTAGATAATTTAGAAAGATCTTAGTTGATTCCTAACAGTCTAATATCTTCATAGTTTACTTTATGCAAAAGTAAGTCTAGCTTAATTATTTCTAGATTAGTAATTGTTAGAGTAATGATTGTAGGAAGGTAAATGCATTTATGAATTCTTAGATGGATAAATTAGGTTAGCTTTATCCATGAGAAGAGTTTGACTAAGAAGATAGGTAGGAAAATTAAGGTTTCATTCATTCAATAAGATACTTAAGTGTTTATGCATAGATTGTATTAATTATCTTTGAAACAAAAGTATTCATTGGTTTGACAATTCATATTGAGCATTCTGTGTGTTAGTTGTAATTTATTAGCATATAGGGTGACCAACATTTTGGCACCATTGCCGGGGAAGATAATTGATATACACAGTAGTAGATGCATTTATTTATTTTCTTCATAAGTTTTTTTAAGTTTGCATGATTTTTGGGTTGCATGAATACACGAAGGACACAACGGGACAATCCCATAACTCCCCGAGATACTAACTTGGTAGATGGTCGAGGTTGTGGTGGTATCCCAAACATAAGGAGAAGAACCTTCATCGATGATTTAGTGACAAGGTCTAATTATTCTACTAGGGCTCGAGATCAAGGGCCGTCATAGGTTAGAAGAAGCCCTATCTCCCCTAGGGTGGAGGCATCAATGTCAAAAGTGGAGAAAACAGTGGAAGCTGCGACACCATGTAGTGTACCTGAGGAAGGAATTCCAAGAGATAGGGCTAGTATTGTGGGAGCAGGTGGACTAGAGGTGGTTTACCATATTGACGAAAAATAAGTTACAAAGGAGGAGTGGTTAAAGTTACAACAAGAGTTGGAAAATTATAGGAAGCAAATAAAGGAGGAGGAAGAAGTAAACACAAATAATGAGCATCATCCTGACAATCATGAGGTAGAAGTGGGGAAGAATCATGATGATAATGACGATATTTAGCATGAGGATACTGTCACCACACTTCAGCATCCTATTCGAAAACCCATTGGACCGACCCCCATGAAGAACATCTCACCATCTATGTTGCCACGCTTTCATGGGAAAGCCACCGAGGATCCAGACAAGTTCCTCTATGAATTCAACATCCTCTATCAAAGCTACGATTACACCACCTATGCAAAAAAACTGAAACTCTTTCTAGCTACTCTAAAGGACAATGCTTTGCGCTGGTTCACGAGACTCGGTGGTGAGACTGTTGCCACCTCGGAACAGATGAAACAGGTATTCCTTGGAAAATATCAAGAGTACTGTAGGACCAAGGATAAAAGAGAGGAGTTGTTTAAGATGATGCAATAGGATGAAGAGAGTATGGAAGACTTTGTGGAAATAATTCTATACAATGTACAGAGGGTAGGAAAAACAAATATGGGGAAAGATGTACTCAAAATTATCTTACTACGTGGAATTAGAGAAGATTGTTTAGACATGCTGAATTTGTTGGGAAAGGGGGATATCTCAAAAGAATATTTTGAGGATATTGTCGACTTAATTTGAATATACTCAAGAGGATCCTTCAAATTGAAGAATTAGGACAAAGGACTTGATCGAGATGTATTCTCTAGAACACAAAATTCATTAAATGAAGGAGCCACTCAATCAAAAATAAAAAACCTTCTTGAGAATTTTAAGACAGAAATGATGAGCTCCATTTCCTCAAAAATGGATGTCTTGAGAGAAAAATAGAGGCAAGCAGTAGAATATTTGGCACTTGGTGTATTCTATCCCAGCTGCAAGAAGAAGCACCCACTAAGGGAATTCCCACTTGACAAGGTGGAGGTATGTCAAAAATTTGAATTGAATCATGATACTAAGGAATTTCCTTCACTACCCAATGTTTAATCCGTTTTGCAGGAATCTACCTTAGATGTGGAGCAAGCTTACTTCATTGCTCAAAAGAATCCTTCGTAGCCTCGAAATCAAGGTATGAATCCACACCCATCACTTTTTTGGAATACTATGAATAATATGAATACACAATTCCCTTCACATTATTCTAACAACCAATGGCATCCATCTCAACCCTCTATGCAAAATCCTATCTCACACCTTGGACACAACAATCAAACCATCAAGCTCCATGGTCTCTTGGTTGGAGGAATTCCTACCCAGGAAATCAATTTCCTCATAACCAACCTCCTCATCAATAGTTTCCTCCTCAACAGTATCCTCCTCATCAATATCCTCACCAACACTATTAGAAGTCGTAGCTGCAACTCCAAAATAATGTTGCACTGATGAACATGCCAATACGACCATAGCTTCCTGCCCAACCTCACCCAAACCCAAATAATAAATAATTTCGTCAATTTAAGACTTCCAACATGCTTGCTTACTCCATTACCCCAGTTCCCTACAAGGACATACATCTACGATCAGGGAGAGTAGTGGATCCCTTAGTCATTGAAGATGTTCCATATTCTACGACTAAAGCAAGAATGAATCAACAATATCCATTTAATACAACAATCCCCATAATTGAGGATGCTGACAGTCCTATTGAAATACCAGCTGAAACAAAGGAAGAAACACTTATTGAAACACAACCTACACAACCAACAAGAGAACCACCATATCCTAAATGACTGATCCTACAAAAGATAGTGGAACAAACTCAGTTTAATCTCTTAGGGGAATTAAAGAATTTATATGTCAAAATTTCATTGTCACAAGCCCTTCATGACATGCCCATCTATGCCAAAATAGTTAGATATCTATGTGTAAGAAAAATAGTGAGAAAACCTAGGGATCCTCCCACTATCCATGTAATAGGAAAACTCTTTGAATTAATTATGGGAAAAATTTTCTTGGCTAAGTATGATGATCCCGGAAACCCTATTGTTATAGTACACATCGAAAACACTCAGATACCTAATGTTTTGGTATATTTAGGTGTAGATATTCATGTTATGACCATCGAAACTATGAAAAAACTTGGGCTCACTAATCTTCGACCAAACCCTACTATATTATAACTTGTAGATATGTCCACAATAAAACCCATGGGAATCCTGGATGAACTCATTGTATCAGTTGATTCCTGGGAGTACCCTACAAACTTCTTAGTTTTGCAACCAAATTAGTAGCTAGGGGGACATCCATTGGTCTTGGGAAGACCCTATAGGTTAGTCACGACGGATGCTTGCATCAACTGTCGGTCGGGGTCCATGACTATCTCATCTAGGAATGATACAAAAATCATGATCTATACCCTCCAGCTCAACCCAACTTAGAAGTTGAAACTCCATAGTGGATGGATATGGAGGAGGAAGAAGACATTCAATTGTTATTAACGATAGGGAAAGCCTTAAATTTTAAGGATGGAAAAAAGGACGACACTATTAACAGTTTCATCAGTGATCCCACATCGGTCAATAAACATGTTTATCAAATTCTGAATAGTACTTTAGGTGAAGAAGAATAAGAAAATCTAACATAAGAGACCCTTGTCAGTGATTCCAGCATAATTTCAGTACTTAAGAACTTGAAAAGCATTCTAGTTGAAATAGAGATAGGAAAAACATTGAACATTAATCCAAATATTCCTCTTGATGAGCTGGAACGCCTGATCAATCTGCCGAAATAGTACAAGGGGGATTTTTCTTGGGAGTACACAGATATGAAGCACATCCATTCTAATCTGTGTACCTATCATATTTACATGAAAAGCGACTCCCGGCCTATGTGCCAACCATAATGAAAGATGAATCCTAACTTTAGGGATATAGTGAAAGAAGAAATCCAAAAACTATTGGAAGCAGGGTTTATATACCAAATGTCAGACAGCGAGTGGGTTTATCCACTCGTGAAAGTGCCAAAAAAGAATGGGAAATGGAGAATCTACGTAGACTATAGGTATTTGAACAAAGCCATGCAGAAATACCATTTTCTCCTACCTTTTATTGATCAGGTACTTGATACCTTATCTAGGAAGATTTTTTTTTTCCTTTCTGGATGGATTCAATGGTTACAATCAAATGAAGATTGTTCCCGAGGAACAAGACAAGACCACCTTCTCCTGTCCCTGGGGTACCTTTGCATACAGGTTACTTCCCTTCAGTTTATGTAATGCACCTGCCACCTTTTAGAGAGTTGTGATTCGGATCTTTTCAGAGATGGTTAATGACAACATGGAAATTTTTATGGACGAATTTACCCCATATGGTAGTAGCTTTGAGGAAGCACTACAAAATATAGAAAAGGTTTTAGTACATTGTGAATAAACCTAGCTATCTTTAAGCATTGAAAAGTGCCATATGATGATGAGCGAGGGTGTAGTTCTGGGGCACTTCATCTTTGCTGATGGTATCCATGTAGACCCATCCAAAATTAGGGTAATTGTAAACATACCCATTCTTGGAACAGAAAAAGAGGTATGTATATTCTTAAGACATGCTGGTTATTATAGAATATTTATAGAAACTTTTTCCATGCTATCCTCCCCTCTATTCACTATGTTGATGAAGGATGTATAGTTTGAATGGAATGATGCATGCCAAACAACGTTCACTAAAATTAAGAAAAGGATATCCACAACCCGTATCTTACGAGGCCCCAATTGGGATCTGCCTTTCCACATCTCCTCATATGGTTCTGATACTTCCATTGAAGCAATGGTGGGATAGTAGGAATTTCATGATCCATATGCAATTTATTATATCAGTAAGACGTTGGCCCCTGCTAAACTAAATTACACTCTCACAGAAAAGGAATTCCTTGCAATTGTCTACTCCATCAATAAATTTAGGCACTATATAACTGGATATCCCACTTTTGTGCACACTGACCATTCAACCATTAAGTAATTAATGAACAAACCTATCACTAATGCAAGAGTGACTAGATGGTTGTTACTGTTATAGGAATTTGATATTACAATCATTGACAGACCAGGGAAGGAAAACATTGTTGCTGACTTTTTAGCTTGACTTACTAACAATGATGATAGTTTACGAGTCAAATATTCCTTCCCTCATGAACATTTGTTTCTAGTTTCAGCTCATTCCCCTTGGTACACACATGTTTCTAACTATTTGGATGGAGGCAAGCTTCAACCACATTTGTCAAAGAGAGAGAAAAGAAAAATTCTACAATAGAGTGCCAGGTACTGCTAGATATATGGGCATCTTTTCTACACAGATTCTAATTTGGAAATCAGAAGAAGTGCAAGGGAGGATGAAATTTTTAGTATCTTAAAATCTTGCCACAATGAGCATTGTGGGGGACATTTTGCTGACAAATGATTAGGTCATAAGGTATTATGAATAGGATATTTTTGGCCAACAGTTTTTCGGGGATGCAAAGAAATATGTTTAGGCTTGTGATAGTTGTGTAATATCCCAAATTTTGGACCTAACACTTATAGGCATGAGCCTATTGATTATGATTTTAGCTTGATGTTTTTTATATACTGGGTCAAAGAACTGACTACATATAAAAATGATGATTTGTTTTGTATATTTGGCATAAGCCAATTGTTGATGATATATATACATACATACATACATACATACATATACATACATACATACATACATACATACATATATGTGTATGTATATTATTGTTTTGTGTTAGGCATGGACCCTGAAGCACATGATTGATGAGATGTTTTGTGTTGAGTGAGGAGCTCTGGAGCACATGAGTAATTGATGCTTTTGTTGAGCAAGGGGCTCTGGAGCACATGATTTATTGATGTTTTTGTTGATTGAGAAGCTCTGGAAAACATGAATATATAATTTGGAAGTGTTGGGCATAAGCCCTGGAGCCTTCCATGTTGATGTTGAGCATAAGCTCTGGAACATCGGATCATTGGCCATTGTATCCCTAGGTGTATCATACAAGTACATCCTAGCATTAGTGTTGAGCGAAGATCTCTGTAATTGCACTAAGTTTGTAACTCCCTATTTTTAGCATTAAGTATGGGCTCTGGTAAGCACTAGGAGTTACTGAAAAGAATTAATGATTCCTGAGTGAAGATGACTCAAGAAAAATATTCATCTCATATGAATTATTTATAAGTGATTGAATGAAATTTTTAATTTCTGTATTCTCATCAAAAACTGAAGAACTACCATGTTATACGAGGGAATCCAACATGCAAGGATGTTTAGATTTTCCTAGCCTAGTAGACCTAACCATCTACCTAATGACCTTAATAAAGAAAGTGTCATAAGTCTAGGGATCATAGTATATGATACCCAAAGACACATGTTAACAAATTTTATATTATTATATATTTTATACATGTTATGTATAAAGAATAAGCATAGTAATAATAATAATAATGAAAGAAAGAAGGAGAAGCTCCATTTATTTTTTATTATTACTAAGATAAAAATTAGATAGTATAATACCTACAAAAGTCTAAATAGGAACTAGTTAAAAGTTCCTAACTTAAAGTATTAAAAAAACCCAAATTAAATAAGAAGGGTTAAATCAAGAAATCAAGGATTTCTTTATTTAACTGCCCCTTTTGACTAAAAAGTCTGTCTATAAAGTCCCAAGCCAAATAGAGGCTTGGGGACATCTGATCTATCTTTTTGAGTCATTATTATTCATACTAATTCTCAAGAAAGAGTTCTTGGAGAAAATTTCCCTAAGAGGAAGAAGGAGAACTGATCGAGACCTGATATACCAATTAGGGAAACCTCACCTCAGGAGCTCTAAGCTACTTGCATGTTGGAACCACCTCGAGGGGATCCAGACTGAAACTAGGAATGGTTTCGGTCATGGTTGGGTGGAACGTGGTAGTTCCCAAGTGATTCATCCATCTAATATAGAGGTCAAATATTCCTATGAATTGTTAATACTGGTTAGTTGAGTGTGCATGTTTCAGCCATTAAAGGAGCTTTAATTTATAGGTATGAGGTTCTGGACTGCCTATCTCATTTTCTAGAATAAGTGCTGGCTAGACTAGGCAAATTTTTACATTATATTTTCTAACCCTATGTGCTTTGGTTTCTGTCTAATTATTTTAGGGTTTACATTTTAACTATAACCCTAGGCTGCAGTTTAATTCATGTTTCAATATTAGCAAGGGTTTGGTATTTTTAGGCTTTACTTCTGTATTGTCTTTTACTGCTTTAATATTGTTTTCTTACAAACTAAGAATCATATCCGATTAAATCCCTAGCTGTTTACTCACGTATTTACTCTACTCACAGATTCCATATTGTCAGCAGAGTCATGCTTAAATAAAATAATAGTTCAAATCTAAGCTTAAAGTAAAACCTAGATTTAAATTACCATTAACTAAGTATAATAACAAGAAACTAACCAATATATATATATATATAGTATTAGGTATAAAATAAAAATATAATTCTAATCTATCAACATTGTTTTTCCATCCAAGAATAAATATCAAACATCAAATACTAGAGCTAAGATAAGAACCAAAAAATACCCTTCCAGGTCTATATAAATAAACATTATCATAAACCATATTAATAAACCTCCATTACAGTAAATGACCCAAGATCAAATACTGTAGGGTCTTTAAAACTTTATAAAAATCCACGCTTCATAATTTACCCATAGGCTATAAATCAATCTTAAATTATATCTACAGAGGTCATAAGAACCTTTACAAATTATACACGCTGCAAATGATGGCCTCGACCCCATAATTAATCAACAACAAACTAAAAATAACTATTTCAATGCTTAAACCCTGTCAACAAAACAACCTATGGAAACATTTCCAACACAGGGTTGACACCCAAAGATAGGAATTGCTTTCCATTTATGCATTACAATAATAAACTATAAGTTTGCACCATTCACACTATCACAGCTACCATGGAGAGTGCTCATTGTAATATCCCGAATTTTGGACCTAACACTTATAGGCATGTGCCTAATGATTATGATGTTTTATTTTTATATTGGGTCGAAGACCCCACCGCATATGAACATGATGATTTGTTTTATATATTGGGCGTAAGACAATTATTGATGATATATGTATATGCTTGTTTATGTTGGGTGTGGAATCTGAAGCACATGATTGATGAGATGTTTTGTGTTGAGCGAGGAGCTGTCGAGAACTTGAGTGATTGATTATTTGTATTGAGCAAGAAGCTCTGGAACACATGAAAATATAATTGGATGTGTTGGGAATAAGCCCTAAATCCTTCCATGTTGATCTTGAGCATAAGCTCTGGAGCATCGGATCCTTGGCCGTTGTATCCCTAGGTGTATCATACAAGTACATCCTAGCACTAGTGTTGAGCGAGGAGCTCTGGAATTGCACTAAATTGTAACTCCCTGTTAAAGTGTTGAGTATGAGCTCTGGTAAGCGCTAGGGGTTACTAAAAATAATTGAATAACTTCCGAGTGAAAATGACTCGAGAAAAATATTTATCTCATCATACTTATTTATAAGTAATTAAATGAAATTTCAAATTTCTGTATTCTCATCAAAGTACTGAAGAGCTACCACACTATACGAGGGAAATCCAACATGCAAGGATGTTTAGAGTTTCCTATACTAGTAAACCTAAACCATCTACCTACTTGACCTTAATGAAGAAGTGTCATTATGTCTAGGGATCATGGTATATGATGCCCAAAGACAAATGTTAACAAATTGTTATATTATTATGTACTCTATACATGGTATGTATAAAGAATTAAATATATTAATAATATAAATCAATGAAATAAAGAAGAGAAGATCCATCAATTATTATTTATTATTAAATATTAATAAATAGTATAATGTCTATGAAAATCCAACTAGGAACTAGTAGAAAGTTCCTAAGTTAAAATATTAATAATTACCCAAAGTAATTGAAAAGGGTTAAATCAAGAAACTAATATTTCTTGATTTAACTGTCCCTTTGACTAAAAAGTCTATCTATAAAGACTCAAGTGAAGGAAAGGCTCAGGGTTCTGATCTATCATTAGAGGAGTCATTTTTCTGCCTATTTGCTCTTAAGTAAATTCTTGAAGAAACATTTCTTGGAAGGAAAAAGGAGAACTAATCTAGATCTAATACACCAGATACGAAACCCTACCTTAGGAGTTCTAAGCTACCTGCATGTTTGGATCTAGCTCGAGGGGGATCTAGATTAAAACCAAGAATTGTTCTGGGTCAAGGTTGGGTGGAATATGGTAGTTCCCAAATGATTTGATCATCAAACAAGAGGTCATATCTTTCTTAATTGGTTAATGCTGGTTATTTAAAATATGCAGGTTCAACCATTAAAGGAGCTTCATAAAAATTACAGGTATGAGTTCATAGTATGTTAAGTTCATTCTAGCACAGATTGTTGGCTGCTTTATGTAAAGGTTCATTATATATTCTTAACTCTAGACTATCTATTCTATTTGTTAGATTGATTGCTAGATATGCTAGGTAAGTGATTTCAATGCATCTCCTAACCTTATGTGTTTGATTCTCTCGTTATAATCTGCTAGGGTTTGTATTTCTTACTAGGTAAAATATTTCAATGCATCTCCTAACCTTATGTGTTTGATTCTCTGGTTATAATCTATTAGGGTTTGTATTTCTTAAATATTACCCTTAGGCTGTAAATGTTATCATATGCTGTACATTACCAGGATTTTACCTTTAAGTTTGTTTTTGTATTACTTCAGTATTCAGATTATGTTTACTATAATAAACTAGGGTTTGATTTCCAGAACTATGTATCGTTCTGTAGGCTTTATTACTCTACTGACATATTTCATTTGTTAGCAGAGGCTTGTCTAAGTTTATTTCAAACTAGTTCAGAAGTAGGAATTCATATAATCATATATAAATACTAGATTCAACCTAAAGTACCAATAAAAGAACTATGATAGTATCCATCTAATTATTAATAGTAGTAAATAAACCAACATACTAAATATAAGTATTTAGTAACAGGGCTAGGATGTAAATTAAATAAACTAAGAACATACCTAAGTAAATCAAAGAATAAATGAACCATTAATACCTTCCAAGGTTTGTCTCATTAACTATAACTTAGATAAGAAAAATCATTTCCTTAATTAACAACATCATAACTAAATGAACAAAGGAAGTATCGTGACCATCCATGTGGTTCCTTAACGAATCTCTGATAATATATACATATAAAAGAATCCACAGTTCTATTTAATCTACCATAAACACATAACCATTAAAAGAGATTATATAACTCATCAAACATTACACATATGGATTTAAACCATATCGAAATTGTATTATAAACCCATTTATTACAAATAGGGATAGGAATCGAATCCTGCAGGACTACAATCCTAACCATTTTTATAAACTAAAATACAACGCATTACATTAACACATGATCAAAGTCAAACTCTAATGGGTTTCATTTCCCATTCTAATATATGGCCACGCTATACATATTATAGTATGCGGTCTACATCAAATAAAACTCAACGCTATTCAAATAAACATAAATCAAACCATCACGCTACAATGAGGTAATGAGACCCTGTATTCCACCCAATGCTGTGAGAACGACCTCGGCAAAGTAAATATTACACATAGTCCATTTAAAGGTCTAATCATAGCAATGAAGGCCATCGTGGATCGCACCCTTGGCAAGTAAATATCTATATAATAAACATATATACTAAACTAACGAATGCATTAAAAATAGTAAACAACCATTTTAAACTGGATGCACAACATTCACCCAAGCCACGATAATGCCAAATAAAAATACACAATATGGTTTTATTAACAAAACTACTCTGTTAATTATTTAACCCATAAACTAATAAATGAGATACAAACAGTAAAAAAATACATTAGAGCTATCGCAACTATTAATGAGAATGCCTAATCCACATACGGCTTGGTCTTCAACCCATGTTGTTCACCATTACAACACCTTATAAATACTCAACAAACAGACCACAATGAAGGCATATGCATATTCATAAAACCCTGCTAATAAACCATTAACATAACATACAGTCCATACACACACAGTAACCATGAAAACGATGGCCATTTCATTAAAACAAAGAGTATCTACATTATACACAGTATTGCCAACCGTAGTATCTCCACATAGTCCCTTTAAAGGCCAAAACAAAGTCCACACAGGCATGCCAATGGGTTATGGCACCATTGCAAACAATGGTGCAGCCCATGGATCAAAGGCCCAATCCTTTTATAGTTTACAAACCCAAAATTAATACATAGAGCCAAGAGAAATGCAAGTTTACTCCTTGTCCAAAGCCACTAAACCATTGTCTTAAAAATCCAAGTCTGAGCATTACATGCCCAAAGGCAAATTCAAACCCCACAAAGAAAACCCAACACCCAACGACGAAACACCATGCAGACAGGTTGAGGGACAACAAGCGTAATCTTGTTGGCAAGGCTTACCTTTCTTATCGATTACAGTCAAAACAATGACAGAGCTCAAGCCATGTTGCTCTTCCTCACCACATTTTGGCACTTGCAACCAACCAACAAAAATACAAATTAGAAGCATGGCTATGATCAAGCTTTAAAGCAAAATGAAATAGCAGGCAAGAAAACCCCCAAGTGAGGCTTACCTTCCTGGTCTGAAGATTTCCTCCGTTAACCTCTACACAGAGCCAAGGAAAACCCCAATTAAAAAATGAAATGCCCAAACCATCGTGAGCCAACCCTAAGGGAAGGATACCATGAAAACCAAGGTGCATTAATGGCACCAGCTGGTTCCCACCACCAAATCCAAAACCTACTAAGCAATAGTTTCGTAACGTTTATTTGGTATAATCTCCATGCACCATGCAATCGATAAACCCCATCGTATATGGTCCCAACCATATGTTATATCGCCACCCTAATCATATTACAAGGTAACTCATTACAACATTTATATTATAGCAAGGATTAATATATTAAAATGTTAAGGTTTAGTGCAAAGATCAGGTTTGGTCTGTGCTAGTCTCAAGACAAGCCACAAGAATTTTGCATTAAACATAACATGTAAACCTTAGGCATTAAGCCATAACTTAATAAAATACAATTAATCCTTAAGCTTATGCTTAGTGAAAATGGCATATGTAATATTCCAAGTTAAATATTTTAACCCTCATAAAATCAATGGCTTGGTTTTGAAAGCCACAAACATAACATGCAAATAGAAAACATAAGAAGTGTTAATAAGATTTGATAAAATAAAAATAGAACAGAATTATACTAAGATGTATAAACGATGAGATACAGAACCATAATGAATTGAAAGTAGTATTTATACCTGTTATGATTCAAACTCGGTAAAAGAACCAAAGTCAACCAGAAGTATGGTCTTTAAGACCAGGACTTCCAGTACTCGTTAAACAAGATCCTGTCGCAAAGTATGAACTGCATGTGAAATAAAATAGGTGCCTTAGTTCAGAGAACTAAGTAATCTTGCAAACAACTAAACAACTTTACCTCTCAAACCGTAATGGGAGAACGAGTCCCACCACTTCACCCACTTTGTTTTAACAAACAAAGTTAAGTTAGGACTTTATAATTAACAAGAGCGACTATGCAGAAAGGATGATGCATTTAAATGCAGTGACAACACATAAGCGACAAAAGTATTAACATAATAACTAAGTAGTAAATAGCAATATGACATTGTAAGTAAAATACATTAAAAACAATGAATGAAAGTAAAAGACAGAACGTAAGAGCAACTTACAAATAAACAGTGGTACATGAAGTGTACGATATAGTTTCGCAAGTGAATAATGTTTCGTCTAGGTATTTTTTACTAGCCTATAATTTTTTTTCTTCAATTTTTGGGGACATTACACTCATTCCATCCACGAAATGGCCCCAAGCCATACTGTGTCACCCATTTGCATTCTTACAGCCAAAATAAATAATGGAAGCGAATTATACACAGTCCAAGAATAATAACCACATAGATTAAACACATTATATATATATATATATATATATTGAAAAACACAGTCATTATAATCCATTAAAATAAGTTCACACAGTCATTTATTTATGGACTTGCACCATTGCAAGCAATGGTGCTACCATGGATGGTATCCATCATCAAACATTAAACAACAAAGTGCACAGATCCTATCAAGGTGTTACCCAGGCCTCGATACACAGAGTTCCTTTTTATTACAACTCTTTTTGCATCTACTTATTCTAGGCCCGAAGTCTAACTGGAACCCCAAACATTAAAACCCCATTGTCGTAGCATTACCAACACATAGTGCCTCTAAGCTACAATCGAAACCCCAAAACCCAAACACATCCATAACAAAATGAGACTCAATCATTTTTCAACCATCAATGAGTAACAACTTAGGAAAGACCACGAAGCCAAGGGGGATAAGTGAATACTTGTGCAGAAGGCTTACCGTAATGGTATGGATTTTCTTATGGCCTTTCCCTCAAGCGACGAACCGTGTGTTCCCTCACCACTCCTGCAGCTTGCAATCACATAAGAAAGACAATGATGAGAAGTATGATAAGTAACAAGATAAACAATTAAAGTGATGTTGTAAAACAAGCCACGTTTTTACTTGTTTGCTATGACTTTGAAACCATTTTCCTTCATGCCAAACTAGAGCAGAGAGCAACAACAAGTGCTGCAAAAATTCCAAGTGAACGCTTGAGCCAATCCCTAAGCTTTCTCACCACCACTCCCAAGGCGCATTGAAGGCACCCCCCTCATCACTATTTTAAATGAATACCAAACCATATTTGCATAGTCCATGAACCTTGTCATAACTCTGGCACCCCAACATTAAAACATAAGGTTTTGTTTAAACCCTTGCATGTTGTGAATACCATAGGCTATAAACCTTAGAACCTTGGGCGTTATATTATTAGGCCTTAAGCCCTAAGACCATGGCATATAAAATATTCCATGATTTTTTTTTAATCCAAGATTTGTTTCTAACAAAAGAGTTATAAACCTGTTAAGCATATAATAAAAGTATATGTTATTGCTTTTCGTAAAATAAACATATATTACAAAAATTCTAGGGTATGAAAAGTTGATAATAACTAGACCATGAATAATAAGTTCCACTTTAAAAAACAAACTCGTTTCATACAATAATAGGTGTTGTATTGACCTTGTCACTAACACAAGTCTGTAAGTAACAATAATAAGAACCGTTAGATGTCACCAGTTGCAAGTACGAGTACTAGTAATCAAACATTTAGCACTCCGCAACAATTTTTCCATCGCTAAGTACACTTGCATGTAAATAGGATAAGAGTGCATTAGTTCAATAGAACTAAGTAAGCCCGCTAGATAGGTATAAACTTTTACCTCTCAGGTAGTTACATGGGAGAACTAGTCCTGCCACTCCAGCCACTTTGGTTCTGAAAACAAAGTTAAGTTAGAACCATGTATACAACGATAAGCACATGTAAAATAAAAACGAAGTACATAATCAAAATATCTAACATACAAAGCAATGCGTAACCATAAGAATAGCATAGTAATAAACATTACAACATCATAAGTAAACACAATAAACATAGTAATAATCATAACTGAAAGTAAGGAAGTAGGACATAAGAACAACTTATGACAAACAAGCAGTACAAATAGAGTGTGACACATTCCGCAAGTTCAATAATGTCCATAATAGGTAGTTTTAACTAGCCTAATAATTTTTTTTTCCAATTTTTGGGGAAATTACAAGTTTCCAAAGAATGGGCCAACCCAACAGACTAGATGAGATGCCTCTTCAACCACAGCTGGTGGTTGAACCTTTCGATAGATGGGCTCTAGATTTTGTAGGGCCTATCATCCCTCCCTTGAAGCAGAAAGTGTATTTTCTAGTTTCCACTGATTATATGACCAAATGGGTGGAGGCTGTAGCTTTGGTCAAGGCCAATGTCCAAGTTGTAATGGATTTCCTATATGGAGAAATCTTCACATGTTTTGAAGTACCCAAGGAGATAGTTACAGATGGAGGACCATAGTTTGTGTCTCGCAAATTGAAAGCTCGATTACAGAAATATCACATTCAACATAGGATAACCTCACCATATCAACCATAGGCCAATGGAAAAGTGGAAAGTACCAACAAGGTAATTGAGGTTATCCTTACAAAAATAGTTAGAAGCCATTGCAGAGACTAGGTGGACAGACTTCCAGAGGAACTATGGGCATATCACACCACATGGTGCAACACTATGGGATTCTCCCCATACAAATTTGTGTATGGTAAGAATGTTGTCTTTCCCATTGAATTTGAAATTAAAACTTTAAATATAGCCATGGAAGAAAACTTAGACTTGACAGAAGCTTAGAGGAACATATTGGATCAGTTAAACAAACTCAATGATAAGTGCACATCTATTGTGCATTAGACAGCATTAATTCAACAACATCGTTCCAAGTGGCATGATCAGTTCATAAAGAAGAAATTCTTTTGTGAAGGATACTGGACCTTATTGTATGATTGAAGGTTTAAGAGGGACTTTAAGGGAAAATTGTGTACAATATGGTTGGGACCCTACCATATAGAAAAGGTGTTTGATAATGGCACAATCCTCCTAGTTACTATTGATGAAAAGCAGACGCCATTATCCGCTAATGGTCACAGGCTGCACCTGTATCATAAGCCAATTTCAAAGGACGCATTCATTTCGCATGTTTCACCTAATCCAGATTATCAGCTAATGCAAGGGAAGGAATTTCTTTCTGCCCCTGTATATTTTTAAGAACACTGCAATTTCTGCACAAGAATTTGTATATAAATAAATTGTTGTTCTATTTTATTTTATTTTATTTTATGTTTTGATCAGTTTTCTTTTGAAGAATGTGTATAGGAATCTTCTTGAGGAGTAGCGATCACGACTGGGCCAACACAATTGCGTGCACCCTATATCATTTTCCTATTGTGATTAACTCCTTGAAAAAGATGAACAATTCAGCAGCATCAACTAACCAACTGAAACACCAACAATGGGATCTTGGAATTGCTTGGTTTCATTTCACTTGGAGTAGCACTTTGGTTGTTGGTTTGAGAAAGAAAACCAACCTTCAATTACTTGAGTTCATTTTGTAGAGCAGTGTTTCAGTTTCCTATGTGGGATACCTTTTAAGAGATGGATTCATTTTTCACATGCTTGGTTTTCATGCCATTTCATCATAGATATTTCACACCATGCATGTATTAGGATCATATGGGACCCTGGGATCATTTTTTATCTCATTGATTTCAATTGTGGGGAAACAATTAGCATTGGAGATTTAGTCACCACTTGAGAATATGATTGTAATCAGAGTAGTGCAGAAAAAACCATGGTGGTTCATCTCTAAAATTTCTTGGAATCTTCAGAAACTCAAATTTTGGTAACTCGGAACCAACTTCAAAGAATTATACACAAGAAAAAAGGGGTGAAAGTTCAGAAAAGGTTTCCAAAATATGAAGGTAAAGATTATTTGCACAAATTTGGTTTTTATGGATTTGATTAATCCTTTTGGTGTTATTGGTGATGTTACAGGATATATAAATATGAGTAATCCACATCTCTTTAATTTTGGAACACAAAATTGTAGTACATGAGTGCCACTACTAAAATTGCAGCTAAAGAAAATTAATGAGAAGAACCATAACAGAGCACTTGGTGCAAAGGAAGGAGTACGAAATGAGTATTCCAGTTGGGAATATGAAAAGATATTGCAGCATACAAACTTGAAATTGCTTGAGGAGAATCATTATTTAGTGGGGATGATTTTTCATGTCCTTAATTAAATAATTCCCAAATAATACTATTTGCAAATAATGTTTCACTAACCTACTAGTTCCTTAGGTTGATATGGAGACATAAATTTTTTAATAAGGGGATATGGGACCCAAAAGGACTTTAGCTTACCATATTCACATTTAATTGGGTCACATAAATGATAAATGCTAAGAAAATAAGGTGGCATGAGTTCATGAAAACACTTGCAAGCTTGTGAATACTTTGAGTGACTAGATTCCCCGCACACTTGGAATGATATTCATCCAAATTCGAACACATGGGTAATGTAACATTATTGGATGGTAATGTCATGTCAAATATCATATAATCATCCAATGAAGTATAATTGGTAAAGGATGGTAACTCCCATGGAAGAGGAAGACACTAGAAGCCAAGGCATGCCATTTGGAAGGAGATTCTATGCACTCTATGACAACAAATGATGGAATATTCTATGACAAGTATGAAAAATTTAGACCTGATTGTTGACATTTGACAAATCTGACATGTCAAGGATAAAAAATGCCACCAAGAGGTTGAAATTAGGATTTATAGGAAGCCATTCGAATTGGGGAAAGAATTGGAAGATGAAGAGGAAGACAAGTGTCATGAGAGTTACTAAACCACTAAGATGAGTTGGAGGAAGCTCATGGAGGGAAATTAGAACTTAGGAGGAATAATGAAGTTGATAAAAGGATGCCATGAGGAATTGCAATAGCTTTTGATCATTTGTTAATTGGCCTTTGGAATTTTTTGGAGAGATTTTGCTTGTCCATTGTACGGTGAGTGCACACTTACCCTGCTAGTGAACCAATTTCGAGGGAGATAGATTCCTTTCCAAGTTGGTTAATGGAGAGGCCATTCAGACCTCTCATGGGAGATTAATGAAGGATTTTTATTTACATGTTCAAGGTCCTACAGTCGAATTCTCATATATCTCCCCATTCTCTCATTCATTCTTCTCCATTTCCCCACACTCCCAATTGATGGTTGTTGAGTATATAGTTGTCATTGATGTTAAAGGTGTTCACGAATGACAAAGGAATAACTAGTGGATATGGTGGCATGAAAAAATCAGTGAAATACTAAGGTAGTGATGGAAAGGCATGGAATAGTTGAGGACGTGGCATGACACATATGATGACATGGAATATGTGTTGGAGGAGCTAGTCGGTAAGCCGACTAAGTCGATCAGCCGACTAATTAGAGATTAGGTTGGCCACATAAGGTCGTGTCGATTGACAAAACCGACAGGTAGTTATTTTTAATTGTTTGTAAATCATATATATTAGGCTATTGAGCCAAATGAGAACTTGGTTAAGGTATGTGTTTGTATGGACCCTTTTAATATAATATAATCTGTTATTCCACATCTGTGTTCTCATATCTTGTCTCTGATATGTCTGTATGCTTTTAATGTGTATTATTGGTAACCCTTTGTGATCCATGAGATTACAACATTGGTTCTGTTGCCGGTAGTACATATCTGAGATGAATACAAGCAGATGATATCAAAACAAGAGATTAAGGACTGGTGGGAGCGTAAGATAACATAATTACGCACGAAGAAACAGATTAATGACTACTCAGGTGAAGGAAATATTCTTTACAGAAACCCATGAGAAGTTTGTAGAATCGGTACCCCAACTTCTGAAAAAAATTCTGGATGAAAAAGTCGAAAGCGACTAAGGACAAACAGCTGTTGGAGAAACTGATTCGAGGGGGAAGAACAAACATGTTGGAGTGGTTTGAAAAGATCACCGACAAATTCTGCGAGGAGCAGGCTATAGAAGAAAGAACTTCAGTAGAAACCATTCAGAATAAATTATATACAGACCTTACTGAGCATATCTTGTGCTCCTTACTGACCTTGATGTTCAAATTCTCGATAGAAAAAGGAGTGGTTCATATCATCGAACCTCATCCATCATTACACGAACCGCCACAAAATTCTAACTGGGTGGAGAAACAAAGAAAGTGGGAGAAATTCATTGCTGAAAGGGAGTGGGAATATTTCCTAAGCAAGTAAATAGAACTATCCAAGCTTTCTAAAGCATCAGGTAGGCCATGGGTGTTTGGGTACATAGGGTACTCCCAAAAGATTAAACACCTTCACCAACCGCTTCACACAAATAGATCACATATCAACACATCGATGTTTGTCACGTGGTTAAAACCATCGAGAGGGAAATAGTCCACCGCCACAGCCAAATAGCTACTTCGAGAAATTTATTATGCAAAAGAAAGAAAGTTACATATGAGCTTCGCATAATCGATCAACTAGCCGAGGACCCTTTATGCTCTTTAAATAGAGATCATAGACCAATCGGGTGTTAAGCCACGGATCAATAGTAATTATGATCTAAGAGAAGTTGAACCGTCAAATCACTCTATGTCTACAGCATATCATGACCATTGAATTAGAATATTTACAAATGCATACTAATGCATACTAAAGAAACACACTTTTACCTAACGGATATATTACACAAGTTGATCTTAACTAACTCCTAAGTGTCTAAATATCCTAACATCCCCCCTTAAGAACAACTTGGGATAGGATTGAAGGATTTACAAAAGTGACACTATTAGGAGAAGGAAGGAGGCATTAGAGCCTACCCCCCCTTAAGGACACATTCCTCAACTCCTAACATAGACCGAAGTTTAGAAAACTTCGTTTCTGTAAGAGACTTGGTGAAGATGTTTGCAACTTGATCATCTATAGGGCAATAGAGCACTTCAATAACATGATCATGAACAAGATTTTTGATGAAGTGCATGTGTAGCTCAATGTGTTTGCTACACTAATGTAGAACTGGATCTTTGGCAAGCTTAATGGCACTTTGATTGTTGCACCAAAGTGGAGTAGGCTTCTGCTGCTCAAATCCAAACTCTGAAAGGATCTCTCGAAGCCATAAAGCTTCCTAATTGGCATTAACTATGGCTCAATATTCTTCTTTTGCTGAAGGAAGAGCAAGAGCTTGTTGTTTCTTACAAGCCCAAGTGACAGGTCCAGATCCCAGACTAAAAACATAACCTACAGTAGACTTTCGATCATCAGGATCGCCGACCCAATCTGAATCAGTGAAACCAACCAACAAACGTTTCCCCCCTGTACTGTAATGATTCCCAAACTGAATTGTACCTCGAATATATCGAAGTATTCTTTTTACTGCTTTCCAATGACTTTCATGAGGAGTTTGCATATAACGGGAAACACAACCAACGGTAAAGGAAAGGCCAGGATGGGAATGAGTCAAGTATAAAATACTACCAACAAGCTGACGATACAAGGTGGCATCTACTTCAGGGGAAGTACAAGTGGCAGAAAGTTTGACTCCAGACTGGAAGGGAGAAGGGGCTGGTTTGCAATCTTCCATGTGGAAGCAACGAATAAGGTCACAAGCATACTTAGAATGGGAAAGAAATATTCCTTCTTTGGTTTTCAAGACTTGGAGACCAAGAAAATAATGCAAATGTCCTAAGTCTGACATTTCAAAATTTTGCCTAAGACTGGATTTCACATGGGTTATAAGTTTAGGGTCACTACCAGTAAGGATAAGATCATCAACATAAAGAAGAAGTATGATGAGGTGGTTTCCTATTTTCTTGGTATAGACATTGGGGTCAGAATGGCATCTAGAAAAACCAGTGTCAAGGAGAAAGCTATCCATTTTGGCATACCAAGCTCTAGGAGCTTGCTTAAGGCCATATAAGAATTTCTTAAGGAGACAAACAAGGCTAGAGTTATTCTGGACATATCTAGGAGGTTGTTCCATGTAAATTTCCTCATGTAAATCACCATGTAAGAAGGTAGACTTGACATCCATTTGATGAACTTCCCAGTTATGTCAGGTTGCTAGGGAAAGAACAAGGTGGATGGAGTTCATTTTTGCTACAGGGGCAATGGTTTCATTGTAGTCAATCCCTTCAACATGGGAAAAACCTTTGGTAACTAACCTTGCCTTAAGTCTTTCAACACTTCTATCTGATGCATACTTAGTTCTATAGACCCATTTACATCTGACAAGTTTTCTTCCTTTTGGAAGAGGAACAAGATCCCAAGTATCGTTCGCCATTAAGGAACGATATTCTTCATCCATAGCTGCATCCCAATCTGGATTTCCTAAATCTTTTGCAAAAGTTTATGGATCATGATTCTTGGAAACTTGAGCCAAAATAGAAAAGGATCGATAAAATTGAGAATGTGTTCGACGTTGATCTCTAGGATCACCGGCAAGATCAGCAGCTGCTTCACATGTTGAATGGACCCATCGAGGAAGTATTGGTGTTGGTGCAATTGGAGGAACATGAGCAGGAAGAGGTGGATTTTCATCCTCACTGTCATCATCAAAAACTGTATTTGGAAACCTGTCAAGGAAGCTATAAGAAGATGAAGAAGAAGGCACGATCGCCAAATCAGGCTCGCAGGCCAAAGATGGCACAACTGCCAAGTTAGGCTTGCAGGCCAAGAGATTTTCATCAAATTTAACATCTCTTCTAATGATTATATCATGAGAATGTGGTTGAAGAAGTCTATAACCTTTTACATCTTCAGAATATCCAACAAATATGCACTTTTCACTTTTAGGCTGCAATGCTTTCCATTTTTCATCCGGAATGTGAGCCCATGCTTCACAACCAAACACACGAAACTGACTTACATCTGGTTTAATTTTAATCCATGCTTCTTTCGGTGTTATACCCTATAAAACTTTAGTGGGTGTGCGATTAACTATGTAATTTGCATAATTTATGGCCTCAGCCCAATATTGAAGACTTAGTCCTTTAGATTGGATCATACAATTACCCATTTCTTTTAAAGTGCGGCTCTTCCATTCAGCTACACCATTTTGTTGTGGTGTATATGGAACAATGTGTTGTTGTTGGATTCCTTGTTCAGTGCAAAAAGTAGTGAACTTGTTGTTAACATATTCTCCTCCATTGTCAGATCTTAAATTAATAATTTTATGACCAGATTGTTTTTCAACAAGGGCCTTGTAGGCCAAGAACATGTTAAATACTTCACTCTTAAGTTTTAGGAAGTAAACCCAAGTGCGTATGGAGTAGTCATCAATGAAGATTAAGAAATATTTGAAACCAGAAAAGGAAGTAGATGGAAGAGGGCCACACAAGTCACTATGCACAAGCTCCAAGGGAACCGAGGCATGCCAAGAGGCACGTTTGTCAAAACTGTCTCGGTGATGTTTTCTGAGTACACAACCGAAACAAACACCATCCTTTCAAGATACCAGTGGAAGACCAGTCACCATATTGTATTTACATAGTTGTTGCAATGAGCGATAATTTAAGTGACTAAATTGCTCATGCGAAAGTTTGCTCAGATTATCACTATGAGCAACAAAAACTGAAGGAAAAGGTGATGACCCAAAGTTGTTAAATTTGTACAACCTGGTAATATCATCAACAGTTCCAATAGAAAGGATATTTTGAGGATTTTTAAAATCCTTTATGACAACTTGGTGAGGTGTAAACGTCACAGTTTTACCTTCACCTGAATGAGTAATTTGATAGACTGATAACAAATTGTAGGAAATTTTTGGAACACGTAGTGCATCACTGAAATGACCATTTTCTATTGGAACTATTTCAGATCCTACAACACTTAGAGATCTATCATCACCAACAAATATTTGTTTGGTGTTACATTCATGCATAGTAGAAAAGATGGCTTTATCCTTATCCATATGATAAGATGCTCTAGAATCAATGAGCCATTCAATTGAAGTAGAAGAAGAAGATGCAGTATAAGAGTAACCAGAAGCACAAAGTGCATGTCCATGAGAGATAGATTTTGAAGACGAATCTAGGCTGATGTGGTGCTTCTTCATTGTTGTTTCCAAGGCTGCCATCTTCTTAAAACACTTAGATTCATCATGATTATCTTTCCCACAAAAATTGCAATGACGCTCAGTCTTCTTTCCTTTTTGCTTGGATCCTTTGTCATTTTTTAAAGAAGGAGCTAACTAAGAGGGTTTGGGACCCTTCTTGTTTGGCTTATTATTGCGAAAATTATGTTTCTTGGGAGGCTTGGACTTTTCTTTCTATTGGGACAATAAGGCTTTCCCAGATGTATCTGTGTTGTTAATTATTCCAAGATGAATGAGCTTATCTTGCTCTCTAATTAAGGAATCACAAAAGGATTCAAGGCTAGGCTCTTGATAGTTAGCTGCAGTCAAGGATTCTTTCATGGAGTAGAATGTAGATACAAAAACAGAATATGCAGGTCCAAGTTTTGAAACAATATGTTAAATACATTGTTTGTCTTCTTTCTTAATCTTGCATTCTGCACATAATAGTCTAAGAGTTTTATACTTAGATAAATAGTCTTGAATGCATGAAAAATCATTTGGATTCAAGGAAAGCAACTCATTCTCAAGTTGATGACCGAATTTCATTGTGTTTACCAAACACATATTCCAACTTTGCGAGACTAGGTTCATCAATTCCAGATATGTGGAATCACAAATCAAAAGAGATTGACATCCCAATCAATCCACGGGCTTCATCACATTTATTTTCCCATTTAATTTTCTTATCATCATCAGTGGGTTCTGTTTCTTTCCCTGAGGTTATCCTGAAAAGTCTCCTACTTCATAGAACATCCTCCATATGAGATTTCCATGAGAAATAGTTAGAACTTGTAAGTATAATATCACAAGGGGCGGCCATACTATAAAATAATGGCTGAAATAATAGAAATTAACTGTATGGATGCAAAGAGATCGAAAAAATATGTGGTTTTAAAAAATGGCACTTAAAACTGATTCTGGATGATGAAGTTATGCTTGATCAAAGAAAATGTTGAAGATGTCCCCAATAGTGACGTGGCAGATATTAACTTGACCAACTAAAAAAAGAAGCCCCCTCTTCCCAAGATCAACCTTTGACAATCACTTTTACAATAAAGTTGCTTTGAAGTGAATCACTTTTGTAGAATAAGTGATGTTCACTTTTACAATAATGTGACTTTTAAATAGTGCGGCAATAAATTAAAAGACTTAAGTGACTCACTTTTATTTTATTTTATTTATGTGAGATGCACTTTTACAATAAAATAACTTGAAAATAGAAATTGCATGCACTAAAAAGTAGCTTAATAAGACTTGAACTCGAGACCTATTAAGTAATAAAGCAACTTTGGACCAAGTGAGCTAAGTTTAAAAGGTATGTAAAATAATGGAAAGAGGAAGGGGGATTTTTTTTTAACTCTTCTCTCTCGTTCTCCGTGCTTGCTTTCTTTTCCTGCAAATCACAAAAAAAATGAAAAACAAAAACAAAAAAAACATTTTCCACACAATGGGGTTAGATCTTGGTTAGCTTATCCAGAAAGTCTACATTTTCAACTTTTCTTGATGTTTCTGATTTGCCGTGATCGCACAAGGTGCACGGCAAAGAGCATACATAGTCGAGAAGACAAGAAAAAAAAACTTCCCTTACTGTTTTTTATTCGCCTCGATCGCGCAAAGTGCATGGCAAAGAGCGTACGCAGTCAGGGAAGGAAACAATCTGAGACTAAAACAGAAAATATCTAATAACAAACTGATAAAGTATGAGAGATTTAAAAAAAAATCCATCACTATAACATTATACCTTCAGATTTGTCGAAATGGGTGTTTCTGGAGCAAACGAAAATAGTTTTCGGTGAAACGAAGACTATTTTCAAATGGAAACGACACTTAGGAAACAATGGAACAGCTCCCATAGGCCACAAATGCACAGAAAATCTAGAACCATAAAACCTTTCAAAGTTTCGGCAACACCGGTTCCAGATCTTGATCAAAACCGAAAGCAGCTCTTCATAAAAGCTCTGATACCATGTTCGCGTACACATGGTACTCCAAAAATACCTAACACCTTCAGCAACTACTTCACCTAAATAGATCACAGATCAACACACCGATGTTTGTCACGTGGTTAAAACCCTTGAGAGGGAAATAGTCCACGGCCCCAGCCAAATAGCTACTTAGAGCAATTTATTATGAAAAAGAAATAAAGTTACATATGAGCTTCTCATAATTGATCAACTAGCCAAGGACCCTCTATGCTCTTTAAATAGAGATCATAGACCAATCGGGTATTAAGCCACGGATTAATGGTAGGTATGATCTAAGAGAAGTTGAACCATCGAATCACTCTATGTCTAGAACATATCGTGATCGTCGGATTAGAATATTTACAAATGCATACTAATGCATACTAAAGAAACACACTTTTACCTAACGGATATATTACACAAGTTGATCTTAACTAACTCCTAAGTGTCTAAATATCCTAACAATGGGGGTTAGTTGGTTGTATGTCGAGGTAAATTGAACAGGATTCTAGTCGAATGAAAAGAGATACCACCACTAGCGATGAAAAGTCAACCTTAAAAGGAAATCAAACGGACAATGACACACAAAGGTACGATGTATTTACATAAAATAGAGAGAGAGAAGAGGCTGAAAAAAAGGGAAGAAAGAGGAGAAAGAGCTATAGCACTGCAAAGAGTAATAAGTACTAGGGTGACAGATCAAGAAAGAAATCCGCCAGAGTCGGGTCATGACAGATAGGAAGAAGGCGAGGATGAAGAGGCATCACCCATGGAAGAAGAATTGTGGATAGAGCAGCGAGAATATCTCTAAATAGAAGTTCCCCAAGAGGTAAGAACTCTATCTCCAATGAATCCGAGTACCAGGATGCAAGCCATTGTCGAAGAAGATTTAATACTAAGAACTGGTGAGTTTGGTATATGAAGCCGACTTGACGATGAAGTAAATGATGATAATCATTTAGTGATTCGTTGAACAGAAGAAGGAAACTAGGTCACGCTTCAGGTGTACCCTTCCAACCAAAGTATCCGCTTACTTTACCTGACACATGAAGGAGCACCCTTCCCTACCAAATACAACTTTGGAGAATACATAACAGTTGGACCTGCCGACAAATAATTGCAGTTGGACATCGACAGGAGAATTTGACCCCAATCAATTGCTTGTTGAAGAGGAAACGACAAACAAAACAACCAATGAAAATGAGAGTTCAGTTGGCAACAGCTATGCACAAAGAAACAAGAAAAACATCCCACTAACCCCACAACCACCACCTCCTAGAGAAGATAGCGATAGTGAATCCAACATGGGTCATGGATCAGCACATATCCCTCTATATGAGGGTGACGAAGATCTTGGATGACATTGGTTCGTCTATGAGTCGACATGGGAGGAAAATCAGGTCATAGATGAAGATAGACAGATGGCGCAGTTCATTGGTGCCTTGAGGAAAAGAGCACTAATGTGGTACATGACCTTTACTAAAAGAACCCCTCAAGCATCCAAAGCATAAATTAAAGTGCAATTTTTGTCGTTCTTTAAAACTCCAGATGCAAAACATCTGGCAGCTAAAAAATTGAAAACAACATCACAAAAGCCAGCATAATCTGTCCGCAACTATGATAAATGCTGGAAATACCTCCTCAGCCAACTAGATTATGTAATTGATGAGAAACTATTAATTCAATGGTTCCTTGCAGGTCTATCATAGAAAATTCGGCGGCACATAAGCCTAGAGACGTTCAAAACATACGAAGATGCGCTAACTAAAGCTCTACAAGTGGAGATGGACGAAGATTTCCCAGCATATCCCATGGATACTAGACTGGAAGAACAGCTCGAAATCATGCATAAATCATTGAAAGAGCTAAACCTTAAGAATTAGGATATCTGGTGCACAAAATCCTCAATCGATGGAAATTCAAAAGATAATTGTCAACAAGACATCAATCGACACGACGTTCAATTTGCGCAGACAAAGTGCTTCTGCGACATCTTCCAAGAACATGGATAACACACAACAAAGGATTTCCCGTATAACACTAAAAGCGATAAAGCATCTTGGTGTGCTATCTGTGAAGTGAAAAGTCACGCCACGGCCAACTTCCACCTAAACTTAAAGAATCGACAAAACTACTAGGCAGTCTACCAGACAAACGTAGTCGCACAAAACAATGATAACAATCAGCAAAGCAATGCTCAAAGCGAACAGAATAACCAAAGGTAAGAAGGTCATCGATATGAGCGGCAGTTCGAAAACCGACGTGGAGGATACAGAGGTTGAGGTCGATTCTCTGGGAATTGCGACAACCGACCACATCGACCCATCCAATGTTTCACATGCTACAAAGAAGGGCATCGATATGCAGACTGCCCATACAAGGACAGAACTAATTTAAAATTTTACACTAGCTGTGGAGTAGGGGATCACTCATTAGAGGATTTCCCTACTATGCATGATAAAATAAATAAAAAGAAAAATGTTAATGTCTTGTCGTGCATTCAAAAACATGATATAATCAATACAAAGAATCTACATGTAGTAACCCGACAAGGGACAAAAATTGGGAGTGATAATACACGTATAAGCAAAATAAAATAAAAGAACAATTATCCTAACCCAGCTAAACAAAAACAATTGTATAAAGAAACAACGAATATATTTAAAGAATTTGCTCAACAAGAAGAAACTGATGATAATCACCAAAGCATAGTTAAATAATTAATATGTTTAGTACAATATGATAAAATGGTGTCTCAATTCATTGACTTATTGTATAAAATGAAACACAACAATAATACCGAAAAACAAACAAAAAATATATGTAGTCTAAACTAGAAGGACAAAAGTGATGCTGACCCACTTGACCTAGAAATTGAAGTTTACCATTAGAGGAAATTTCAACTCAAAATGGGCCTCTTAAAAAGATTAATAAAATAATAGTTAAAATAATAAAATAATATTTATTAATTTTGGAGGAAGAAAAGAAAAAAAACTACTTTTTTGTTTGTATTTTCGACATATATCCCCGTGTTTTTACTCAAATTTCAATCGGAAGAGCTCGTTGGATGCAACATTAAATTCTGCTTCCAATGAGTACCCACTTGGCATACTTTTGACAAATCCCGCTACCCCAAAAACAAGAAATACCTGAAAAAACGTGATGATGACATCATCATCACTTTTTTTCAGGTATTTCTTATTTTCATCATCACATTTTTTCAGGTGTTTCTAGTTTTTGGGGTAGTGGTATCCGTCAAAAGTATTCCGAGTGGGTACTCGTTGAATGCAAAATTTAATTCCACATCCAACGAGCTCTCATGATCAAAATATGAGTAAAAACACGGGGAGATATGTCGAAAATACAAACAAAAAAAGTAGTTTTTTTTATGATACCTATATCCAAATTTATATTAGAAAAGTGTTTAATACCTATATGGTATTTCAAATTTAAAGCAATTTCATAGGCTAACACATGATTAAATGGAATTTGATTTAAAGTTAAAAGGCCCATTTTGAGTTGAAATGTCCTCTAATGTATGTTTGACAAGTTGTGCTCGACTTCGGGTCACAAGTAAACATTATGACTCATGACACTTGGGAACAATTGCATACACCCCGAATATATGAGTCAGGAATATATTTGAAATTAGCCGACCAAGGTCTGATTAAACCTATCGGAGTTTGGAGAAATGTCGACATGACCATAAAAGGAATATCGACCAAAGTCGATTTTGAAATTATTGACTGTAAGGAAGGATCCAGTTCCTTCCCAGTGTTTGTAGGTCGACCTTAGGGAAGAAAAATGAAAGCATCGATATCCTTAGACAAGGAAAGGATAAAACTAAAAGGGAATGGACAAAAAGTCATAGTACCTATCTATCCATCCCAAGGAGAACCTTGGATAGAACCTATTGATGAAGAAGTCAACATCCGCCAATTATATCATTTACAAAACAATGATGACTACACAAAACCCAATGTCTATGGTGAAATTCACTTAGGCAATCAAGATTTAGTAGGATACAATTTAGATGCAGAATTATATGATTGGGAAGTCAAGAAATACCAAACACAAGCAAGAGGTTGCTGGACCATTCAAACAGTGCAGAAGAAACTAGTCCAACAATGATTCTTGGTGTCCATCATCCCAAAAATATTTGAAAATAAAACTAGGGAATATCCTACCCTAAAACTAGAAAATGTAAATACCACAAAAATCCCAAGGTACAAAGAAAGAGAATCACCAGTTATGCATATAGAACAAGTATCTAGAAACATTGGTGAACATGGCCGACTACAAAGCTTAGTGGAAACCTTCACAAAACATGTTTCTAGATGGTGGGATACCCATCAATCAAGATTGCAGACATGGACAACAACTTCTACCTACTTTATAGAAAGATTCGGAGCAAAAAATTTAACCAAATAAGCTCAAATACCTATGTTCATCCAAGGGTAGGATCTAGAAGACCACATAAGAACATGTGATAAAGAATGGAAAATACTTGGGTATAAGGATGAATGTACATGGCCACACCTATTTCCATCGACGCTATCTGGATTACCAAACAAATGGTACAAAATGGAAGAAGCTCTGGGTGAAACATTCCTATGGCATGAACTAAGAGAGAATTTTATCAAAGATTTCAGCTTTATACCACAAGACAAAAAGTTAGTCTAAACTGCAAAACAAATGAAGGCATTTATAGAACCAACCGGGAATAAAACCCTACAACATGACCGACTGACAATAAATTGCAATAACATACAAACCAAGAAAACACCACAATTGACAAGACTACAAATGGAAAATGAAAATCTGGAAGGCAAAAGCTTTCGATGGAAATCATACCATTCAGAGACAACAAAACCAATTCGCAAAGTACTCAAAGTCGAGACAGTCGAAGACATCGACCGAATGACTGTAGCAAACTTTCCTGCCACATTTTAACAGTTTAAAGAATGGAACTGACCAATCAATGAAGCCAAAGCACCAGAATGGTTAGATGCTAAAGTAAAAACTAAAGAATTCGACATCTCAAGTGATGATCGACAAAAAATGGAAAAAATTGGAGACTACTGGAGTGAAGAACAAACAACAGAAATAGTAAACTTACTAAAATATTTCTAGGATGTATTCACTAGAGACTACAAATATCTCAAAGGACTAGTCCATGAAATGGGTGAAATGAAGATCGACATTAAACCTGATGTCTGACCTATAAAGAAAATACCATATAAATTAGCTCATAAGTACAGAGAGATAGTCAAGAAAGAGATTGATAATATGCTAGTAGCAGGAATTATCTACCCTATTGACCAATCAGAATGGGAAATTCCAATGGTTGTTCAGCCAAAGAAACATGATCCAACCAAGCTAAGGATCTGTGTAGACTTCAGAGACCTAAATACAGTTACATTAACAGATCCATTTCCAACACCTTATGCAGATGAAATCTTAAACGAGGTCGCAGGACATGAATGCTACTCATTTACAGATGGATTCTTAGGTTATAACCAGGTACCAATAGCCAAAGAAGATCAGAAAAAGACAACATTCGTATGTGAATTTGGCACATTTTCTTATAGGGTTATTCCTTTTGGACTAAAAAATGCACCTGCAGTATTTTCGAGAATTGTGGTCAAAACATTTCAAGAATATATTTACAAAACAATGGCAGTATATTTCAATGATTGGACTATATACTCTATGTTGAAATATCACTACAAATGGATAAGGCTCATGTTGGAATGATGACGACAAATCTAGCTATCTCTGAACATAAAGAAATGCATATTTTTAACCCCTATAGGGATACTATTAGGACACATTGTCTGCAAAGAAGGAATCAAGGTCGACTTTGCAAAAATAAAAATTATCCTTGACCTAAAACCACCAGTGAACCCAAAACAAGTCAGGGTACTACTTGTTCATACATGATATTACAGGAAATTCATAAGATACTATTCAAATATGAATTATCCACTGGAAGAACTGCTAAGAGAAGATCAGGAATTCGTCTGGACAGAGGAATGCAACATATCATTTGAAACACTAAAAAGGAAACTAGTAGAAGCACCCATTGTAATATTTCCAAATAGGTCGACCAAATTTCATGTACACATCGACGCATAAGGCCTAGCAATAGGAGCAATCCTAACTCAACCAGGAGACAATGGAATGGACTAACCTATAGTTTACAGTAGAAGAAAATTAAATAAAGCAGAAAGAAACTACTGGACAACAGAGAGAGAAGCATTAGGAATGGTTTTTGCACTACAGAAGTATCGACATTACCTACTAGACAATCCACTGCCGAAAAATCAACCACTGAAAAATCTAACCCTTACAGATGCACGGGTACAGAAACAAGAAGAACAACATAAGCATAAGAGGAAGAGACACAAAAAGAAGAAGGGCCACCAAAAAGAATCACAAGCGGCAATGGTCCACATTAGCAAACTTGGGTCGACCACTGTAGTCAACGCAACAAAGTTGAAGGATAGAGAGTTGGTACAACTCTTGGAAACTCTGGCCATTGCATCAAAAACAAGAAGCTCGATGAAAATGAGAAGGACCAAGTCTAGTTCCTGGTAAAATGCATAAACCTAGCACAATGTGTGATACCAGGACCAATGGATTCCGACACCGACAAGCCACGTGAAAAGGATTATCATTTGTTTAAAAGCATGGTTTCGGCCCTACATGTACAAATGTGAAATACAAGAGAAGAACAAAAAGAAGAAATAGCTAGATTACTGATGCAACAGCACACAACTTTCTCAGAAGCTTACAAAGTGCTCCAAGATCACATGGAGGATTCTATCATAACGGAAGGGGTACTTCGGGACTGGCCTACTTATTATGGGAAAGTCTTCTAGCAGAATCGATAGACTCGACAACAAATTCAAGCAATGGAAAAGAGGAAGATCCTAGAAGAAGCATTGATAAGCACTATCCAAGATCAAATTGTACTCGATACAGCCAAACTACAGAGGCTTGAGAGACAAGCACACCAGTGGGTATAGTAGAAACTCCCGAGCTTGGACAAATTAGACACCATCTGCCTACAGATGAAAAGGCTTCTGGAGAAATCAAAAGAGAAAGACTAGTTTATGGGTCCTGACATGGAAAGGATAGTAGACCTTTCCATTTAATAGAAGACGTCGACACCATCAAGCATTACAACATTAACCATCGACATCCAGAAACTACTTCAAAATTGGACAGAATTCCAACATCAACTGGTCGTGACAGCAAAAGCAATTGTTGAAGTCTATATACAGAAATGACCAACTATCTGACTTCATAGCCCATAAAAGACAAACAAAGAAATAACTACTTTAGACACGAACAGAATTTTTGAATACCTCCCCTGTTTCTTCGGGACGAAGAATAGTTTTGTTCGTGTGGGAGATGTTGGAGGAGCTAGTCGGTAAGCTAACTAAGTCGATCAACCGACTAATTAGAGATTAGGTTGGCCACATAAGGTCGTGTCGGTTGACCGAACCGACAGGTAGTTATTTGTAACAGTTTGTAAATCATATATATTAGGCTGTTGAGCCAGATGAGAACTTGGTTCAGTTCTGTGTTTGTATGGACCCTTTTAATATAATGTAATTTGTTATTCCACATCTGTGTTCTTATCTCTTGTCTCTGATATGTTTGTATGCTTTTAATGTGTATTATTGGTAACCCTCTGTGATCCGTGATATTACAACAATATGATGGTGATGGCATGGCATGGCATAGTTGAGGATGTGGCATGACACATATGATGAAATGGAATATGATGGTGTCCTAATGATGATGTCATAAAAGTTCATTTATAACAAATGAAATGGATGAGATTGACATGGATGATAAGACAGAATGAATCACTGATCTGAAGACTTCCAAAACAATGTTGACAGTATGATGCAAACAATAATTAATGAAACAAAGAATAGAGGTCGAGTGGAAGTAGAGATGCAATATGAATGACAAATCTGGTTAGACAAATGAAGAGTGAAACTGCAGAAGAGTGAAATGAACGGGAGATATAGTATATGTAAACAATCGAAGAACAGAGAAACTATATCTGCGAGAGTGTTTATAAATTCTTAAGAGAAAATATATCTGTGAGAGTGTTTATAAATTATGTATAATCAACAACATGATGAAATTATCTGTGTATATAAGACTTTAAAACTGCTAGAAACAGTCCCTGAGGATTTCCACAAAGAAATTGTGCAGTTCTGCAAATAAATTGTGCAGATCCGCAAAGAAATCGTGTATATCTGCAAAGTCATGGTGAGATCTGCGTTTGATTTGAAATCGGTGGTCAGGAAGCATCCCGCACGAGAATCGATGGTTAAGGATTAGTTCCGCAAAAGATAGGCGGAAGGATGAAGTTCCACAATCCGAAATATCATACGCTTGAGCTTAGTTTCGCTAAAAAGAGATCGATGGTGCAGAAGAAAAATGAGGAAAGGGAATTGTAGAAATAATGTTTAAAGATTCTATGAACCCACAACCCCCAATCTAGAAGATCGGACGGCTAAGATTAGTTCTACTAAAAAGAGATCCACGTTACAGAAGAAAAATGCAGAAATAATATTTAAATATTCAATGAACTTGCAACCCGCAATCTGGAAGATCAAAGGTCAGGAAAGACTCCACAAGGCATCGATGGTGTAGAAGAAAAATTGCGGAAAGAAGCTTGTGGAAAGGAGCTTGCAGAAATAAGATTGTGGAAAGAATATCTCGAAAAGGATCTTGCGAAAAGTCGAGATACGATTTGAGTAAATGTTACATTTTCACATACCACAATCGAAATCTAATTTCAGATCAACAGCCAAGAAAAAGCCCGACGAGGATCAACGGTGGGGAATCATTGATGAGGAAACCATGGTGCAAAAATACGAATTCGACGAGGAAATATATGGGTTAGATCGATGGTTTGGAGAGACTTAGAAATAGAATCAATGACTTTGATTAAATCTGGAAGATGATCCTGTGGAAAGAAAATAGAAAGTACGAAAGAACGCGACTAAAGGGTTAAGCTATAAATCGATTAAACATGAGCTTCGGATATTCCCACAGAAGCTTAAGGATTCCCATTTGGGGTTGAAATAAAGCTCTCGGGAGCTTTTAAATACCTACAGAGGGTTTGAGGAAGTCCATAGGCTTGAAAAGCAACCATGGAGAAGAAACCCGCGTTTTGGGGAAATAGGATGCCTACCAGTAAAGGATAAAACATACTAGAAGGTGTTGTAAAGAGTTGTATTGATTAATTAATTAATTAATTAAATGTTCATAAACATAATTATGATAAGTGTGATTATCATATTTGAAAGGGCATGTTTGTGAAAGGGTTTGTTTCCAGAACAATACGTTCACAGGAAACGTGACGATACTTATACGCATAAGTATCAGTGAGAGAAGGGGTCTGGTGGTCTGTATCAGAAAATTAGAAACAGAGACTAGTGGGTGTGACAGAGGATGTTGGGAGAAGAAATATAACATATTATAGAAAACATATTAGGATGGAAGGGTAGCGCTAGGGCAGGAAACATGCCTACAGGGGCTTGTTTCCTCCTTCCAGCAGAAGCTGGTAAATAGGGTGTAGGAGAATCTTGTGAGTCGTAGTTGAAAAAACATGTTTTCATAGAATCCTTCAGTAGCAGCTGATAAACCAGGGGGTCGTAGCCTCCTTCCAGTAGTAGCTGGTAAATAGGGTTTTGTAGCATCCTTTCAATAGTAACTTATAAATGAGGGGGTTCTATCCTCCTTCCTGTAGTAGTTAGTAAATAGGGTGTCATAACATCCTTTCAGTAGTAGCTGATAAACTAGGGGGTCGTATCCTCCTTACAGTAGTTGCTAGTAAATAGGGTGTAATACCATCCTTGTCTATAGAAGCAGGCAAAACTATTGGTAAATAACAATTTTACAGTAATAGGACGTATTGGTGGTTTACCCTATTGGGATTCCACATTAAAATTGTGTTTTGTGTATTCTTGTTTTTATGTGTTTTTAATGATATATTTAAAAAGTGGTTTAATTAGTAAAAATATAGCAATACTCATTCATCCCCCTCAGTCTCAGTATTAACCAATAAACCAACAATTGGTATCAGAGCAGGTTCCTTCACTACAATTTAACCACTAGAAGGAAGATCCCATTAAAACCACTATGGATCAACAAGAAGAGATTTGCACAGTAAATGGATCTCCAATACTGGGAAAACAAGAATACATATTTTGGAGTATAAGAATGAAAATTTATCTGAAGGAATTGGGACATGATGTATGGAATTCAGTGATCACTGATTACTTCCCACTAAAGAGGATAAGGAGTCCAGCTCAAAAGAAATCCAAGAAAAGTAACTCAATGAAAATTGTTTCAATCCTTGATGGATTACATGATGATGTCAAAGAGAATATAGGTGAATGAAAATATTCAAGGAACTTTGGGAAAATATAAAATACCTTCACTTAGTTGAGCAAAGAGCAAATGGAAGAATTGCAATTCTCGAGGATGTTAGTGAAGATGAAAAGATAAGTGAAGATGAAGAAATTTTATTTTCAGGGACAACAAAATCAGATGAGGAATCATAAGTGGACATAGAAGCAAAATACATGGCTTCTGTAGATGAAATTAAAAAATGTAGGAAAAAGAACAAAGTCTTGAAAGAAAAATTGTCAAAATATCAAGAAGAGAAGAATTAAAAAGAAGAGGAAGTCAAAACCATCCAAGAAGAGCTACACAATTCAAGACAACAAGTGTTGGCTAATATGGAATAGGTCAACAGCTTAAAACAAGAAGTTGTTGAATTCGAGGACCAAGTAAAGAAGCTAAAAGATCAGCTAACTGATAGTGATAAGTTCAAGGAAAGTACTGAAGTTATTAATAAATTCCTTAGCTTACAAAGACCCCCTAGGGATAAAATGGGTTTTGGATATAATCATAAAGGATCAAGCTCCATCTTTCATGAAAATGTTGAAAATGTTAAATGTCAACACGATGCCTCCAAAGATACATCAGGAAGCAGAAGAATCACAAGGAAATGAAGTCTAGTTATCATAATTCTTCTCATCCTCCCAAGATGAAAAATTTTAGAATACATGCAAAAGAAAATATTCATTACAAGCTGAAAAACTAGAGATTGTCCAAACATACATTCTATGGATATTGTCATTGTTGTCACAAGTTTGGTCACAAGGCTGGTGATTGTAGAATAAAAGAAGAAGATGTAGGGATGATAATGAAAGAACACCCCAACATATCTAATGGAAAAATACTTATTTGTTTCATATGTCCCAGTATTGGACACTTTGCAAAACATTGCAAGAATAGTAAATGCAAATATTCCCAGGAAACTCAGAAAAAAGGTATGGAAGATGAAAACCAAGGAACAAAGAAATAAAAAACTAGTAAGCAGAGTACCTCTTGGAAAAATATGGAGAAGAAAGGAATAATCCAAAGATATAGAAGAAATAAATATTTCAAACATCAGTGAAGTCTCCAAAGATGACGATGAAAATAATTATGCCACATATAAAAATGGCATCCATTATAAGGAAAAACAAGATGGAGATGTAAAAGGATACACCGATAAAAAGTGAAGGTGATTAAGAAGGATGTAGTGATGACTGTGTGATCCTTTCCTAAAACATATCTCATGATTTAAAGAAAAACCTGAAAATAACATTAGAAAGGATCATATATTCAAGGGGAGTTAAAGTCAGGAAATTCCAATTGGTATCTAAGAAAAATTCAATTGGTATCTAATGTTGAAGTATATTGAAAGCTATCTTCTTCAAAGATGAATGGTGATCAAGGTTGGTGTATGGATGACATAAGAGAAAGTATGAAGTAACGTGAGAACAATAAAAATGTTGGAGTCATAACAAGAAGACAACTACCAGATGTGGAACAAGCCCTACTCTCAATAGTATAACCCAAGAACTTTACAGAAGCAAGCAAAAATGATGAATGGATCAAAGCCATGAATGAAGAACTAGATCAAATTGAGAAAAATGAGACCTGGGAACTTGTCCCAAGACCTAAAGATAAGAACATTGTAGGAACCAAATGGATCTTCAAAAACAAGTTCAATCAAGATGGACAAGTAATAAGCAACAAAGAAAGATTGGTTTGTAAGGGGAATTCCCAAGTGGAAGGTATTGATTTTGAAGAAACGTTTGCTCCTATAGCACGACTTGAAGCCATCAGAATGTTTTTAGCACTATCATGCCATAAAAATTTCAAAGTATATCAATTCGATGTCAAGTTTGCATTACTAAATTGTAAACTAGAAGAAGAAGTATATATTGAACAACTTGAAGGATTTATCTTCTCATAGAACAAAGATTATGTCTATAAAATGAAGAAGGCACTCTATGGTCTCAAACAGGCTCCAATAGCATAGTTGTCAAGACTAGACAGTTACTTGAAACAACAAGGCTTTAGAAGAGGAGCCACTGAAAGTAATCTTTACCTAAAGATAAAAGATAAAAATATGATCATTATTGTTGTCTATGTGGATGATATCATATTTGGAAGCAATCTTAAAATTCCAAGTGTAGATTTTTCCTCTGAAATGAAGAAATAATTTGAAATGTCAATGTTAGGAGAATTGACTTTATTCTTGGGATTGAAAGTATACCAAATAGACGAAGGAATTTTCATCTCTCAAACTAATTACATCAAAGATATGTCGAAAAAGTTTAAAATGGAAGGTTCCAAACATGTTGGTACTCCTATGGTCACCGGTTGCAAGTTAAGTAAGGATGATGAATCTATGGAAGTAGATCATACCATGATTAGATCCATGATTGGTATCCTGCTATATGTGACAGCCACAAGACTAGATGTGATGCAAGTTGTTGGATTGGTGGCTAGATTCCAGTCATCTCCCAAAGAAGCTATGTAATAAACTGAAGTAATATCTTTGTTGTTGGTACTCCTATGGTCACCAGTTGCAAGTTAAGTAAGGATTATGAATCTATGGAAGTAGATCATACCATGATTAGATCCATGATTGGCAGTCTGCTATATGTGACAGCCACAATACCAGATGTGATGAAAGTTGTTGGATTGGTGGCTAGATTCCAGTCATCTCCCAAAGAATCTATGTAATAAACTGAAGTAATCTCTGTGTTGAGGATTTGAATTTATGGGTCTCTTGACAATTGATAATATAGATCTAAAATCCAAAAGAATCCAACAGTATATGATAGGTTTTATATGAAGATATAAATGCATAGGTTTAAGGAATTATGGTAAAAGCGGAAGCCAGTTAACTTACAAGAAGAATAGACCATTAGATATGGAAATCAGAACATATTTTTAAAAAATATGTATCCTAGACAGAAAATGGAAGAGTGTGAAAAAAATGCTGAGTGTAAACTCTATCACAAAAATGTCGACAAAGGAGAGGAAGAACAGTTACAAGTGGTGTCCATGGATCTATCAGTTAAGCTATCATTCAAGAACATGAAATGTTAAGATAAATGATAATACATTGGTTAACTAACCAAGTTCAGTTAAAGGGGATATATGATGATAGGGTGAGCTGTCAGAAAGTAGAAAGACATGAAATCCTATATCACAATACGTACCACATTGGCATAACAAATTATCCTTTGTCATTGTTGTAAAAGGGGGAGAATGTTTAGAGGTTTCCATCAATGCCAAAGGGGGGTATTGTTGAGTATATAGTTGTCATTGATGTCAAAGGTGTTCACGAATGACAAATGAATAACCAGTGGATATGATGGCAGGACAAACTCAGTGAAAGACAGAGGTAGTTATCTCATGGCATGGCATAGTTGAGTATGTGGCATGACACATATCATGACATGGAATATGATGGTGTCCTAATGATGATGTCATAAAAGTTCATTTATAACAAATCAAATGGATGAGATTGACATGGATGATAAGACAACATGAATGACTAATCTGAAGACTTCCAAAACAATGTCGAGAGTATGATGTAAACAATGGTTAATGAAACAAAGAACAAAGGTCGAGTGGAAGTAGAGATGTAGTATGATTGGAAAAGCTAGTTAGACAAATGAATAGTGAAATTGTAGAAGAGTGAAATGAATGGGAGAAAGAGTATATGTAAACAATCGAAGAACAGAGAAACTAGATTTGTGAGAGTGTTTATAAATGATTCAGAGAAACTATATCTGCGAGAGTGTTTATAAATTTAATATAACCAGTAGCATGATGAATTCTCTGTGTATATAAGTCTTCAAAACTGTTAGAAACAGTCACAGAGGATTTCCACAAACAAATCGTGTAGATCCCCAAAGTCATGGTGAGATCCTCATTCAATCTGAAATCGATGGACATGAAGCATCGCGCACAAGATCTGACTGTTAAGGATCAATTCCACAAAATATAGGTGGAAGGATGAAATTCCATAATCTGGAAGATGGGACGACTGAGATTAATTCCGCTAAAAAGAGATCGACATTGTGAAAGAAAAATGTGGAAAGAGAATTACAGAAATAACATTTAAAGATTCTATGAACCTGCAACCTGCAATCCAGAATATCAGACAGCTGAGATCAGTTCCAATAAAAAAAGATCGACGGTGTGAAAGAAAAATGTGGAAATAAATTTTAAGTATTCAATGAGCCCACAACCCACAATCCATAATATCGAAGGTCGGGAAAGACTCCACAAAGGATTGTCGGTGCAGAGCAAAAATTGCGGAAATAAGCTTGCGGAAAGGAGCTTGTGGAAAGGAGCTTGCAGAAAGGATCTTGTAGAAAGTCAATATACGATTTGAGGAAATGTTACATTTCTGCATCCCACAATCCGCATCTTATTTAAGATCAACGATCAGGAAAACAACCGACAAAGATCAACGGTGGGGAATCGTTAATGAGGAAACTGTGGTGCGGAAATATGATTTCGAGGAGGAAATATATGCATTAGATTGACAGTCCAAAGAGACTTAGAAATAGGATCAACAAATCTGATTAAAGCTGGAAGATGATCCTATGGAAAGAAAATAGAGAGTACAAAAGAACGTGGTTGAAGGGTTAAAGTGTAAATTGATTAAACATGAGCTTAGGATATGCCCACAGAAGCTTAAGAATGCTTAGCTGGGGTTGAAAGAAATCTCTCAGGAGGTTGTAAATGCCTGCAGAGGGTTTGAGGAAGTCCATAGGCTTGAAGAGAAACAATGGAGAAGAAACCTGCATTTTTGGGAAAGAGGATGCCCGCAAGAAAAAGATAAAGCATACTAGAAGATGTTCTAAAGAGTTGTATTAATTAATTAATTAAATGTTCATAAACACAATTATGATAAGTGTGATTATCATATTTGAAAGGGCATGTTTGTGAAAGGGTGTGTTTCTAGAACAATACATCCACAGGAAATGTGAAGATACTTATATGTAGAAGTATGAGTGAGAGAAGGGGTCTGGTGGTCTATATCAGAAAATTAGAAACATAGACCAATGGGTGTGACAGAGGATGGATGGAGAATAAATATAGTATATTACAGAAAACATATTAGGGTGTTAGGGTGGCGCCAGGGTAGGAAACATGCCTACATGGGGTTGTTTCCTCCTTCTAGTAGAAGCTGGTAAATAGGGTGTAGGAGCATCCTGTCAGTCATAGATGAAAAAAAAGGGTGTCGTAGCACCCTTTCAGTAGCAGCTAATAAACCAGGGGTCATAGCCTCCTTCTAGTAGTAGATGTTAGATAGGGTGTCGTAGCATCCTTTCAGTAGTAGCTGATCAACCATGGGGTTGTAGCCTCCTTCCAGTAGTAGCTAGTAAATAGGGTGTCGTAGCATCCTTTCAGTAGTAACTGATAAAATACAAGGTTGTAGCCTCCTTCTAGTAGTTTCTGGTAAATAGGGTGTAATACCATCCTTATCTATAGCAGTAGGAAAAACTATTTGTAAATAACAATTTCGCAGTAATAGGACGTATTGGTGGTTTACCCTATTGGGATTCCACGATAAAATTGTGTTCTTTGTATTCTTTTTGTTATGTGTATTTAATGATATATTTAAAAATTGGTTGAATTAGTAAAAATATAACAATACTGATTCACTCACCCCCCCTCTCAGTATTGACCAATAAACCAACAATGGCGGCACTTGTTGGAGTGATTCTTGCGCATTGCTGAGGATGGTAGATTCCAAAGATTTGACTTATGATGTATGGATCTGTAATATCATATCCATATTCTCTATAATTCAAAATATTAGAAATACATGTATGAAAGGCTCGCATTCCCCATGCTCTTGAATAACTAGTTTTCATACATTTGGCTTCAATATTGAGGTAGCTTTATATCTGATCTGTATGAAGACATTTATATGAGTTTTATGATGATGGGTGTTAGCACTCGGAATGTACCCAGGTTGTAAAAGGTACACCCTGAGGTAACAGCAAAACCACTTTAGGAAGATATTGGTATTCTCTCCCAGAGAGGGATCTCTCAACATGAACTTTACAAATTGTAAGAGTAAACGGTAACAATATTTAAAGGTTTATTTATTTGGTTGAAACAATCACATATCCATTGGGAAATGGAGTCATATACATATAAAAAGATTCCCAAAATGCATACACAGGATTTTTCAAAGGCAAGATAATCACATAATTGCAGTCATTTCATTTGTCAGGGTGAAAATAGAAGAAATGAGGGAACAACCCATCAATACAGAGCGTCTAAGACGAATTCCATATCAACTTTAGTAGAAAAGATCATATAATACTTGAAACGATGAATAGAGCATAAGCATATGAATTCTAAACATCAAACACTATGTTCCAGATATGACAGAAAAAACAGAATGGAGCGTTACACAGGGAAAATTACAAATCACACAGAGAAAGAAAGCACGGGCTGCAATGTCAATGATACATGAATCTCTGAAAAAGAACTCTCATGCATTCATTTTGGTAAAAAATAAGACAGATATGTTCTCCACAAATTACTTCATCTGATGGGTTCCCACCCTCATCTCATAAAAGAGATACAAATTTATAGATCAAACAATAAGTCTGCCTCCAGCAGATCAATAACAGAATGACCGACGTAAATTAGAGTTTGTAACCGAAATCCTACACCACTAGGAAGTTGTTACAGTTCCATTCCTAACCGATCACAAAGTATGAATCAACTAAATAACAAACTTGGGCCTAACAGCTTCCACGTCTTCGCCTCAACAGCTCCACGCCTTTGCACCATCAGCTCCATGTCTTTGCACCATCAGCTCCATGTCTTTGCCCCGTCAACTCTTCGGTACCATGACACCTGTTTCTTAGGAGGGAACGATATACTTTGTTTTCCCCAACCTCTCGACAGCTTTCCACTGCTCCGAACTTGGGGTGTCGCACTCCATCATCTCTCGGATGGTCACCTCAAGCCCCATATATGTTTCATAAGATTTCTTGGGTAACCTGGCTCTGATGACGGTGAACTTCTGTAAGACTTTGAAATCTTCCGCTAACATGTCCACAATAGTTTGCCCTGACAGGATTTTTTCCAAGCTATTAAATTTCAAGTGATCCATGCGATCCCGGACAAGCAGCTAATGATAATGTTCCGGTGAGAGCAACCGACCTTATTCGTCCCAGAAAGACGACAATCTGTCTTCGAACAACTCTCTAAACTCATGTCTGAACTCTTTGACTTGCACGACCAACTCATCGGACTTGTCTTGGATAGTCTTCATCAACTGGTGCTTTTGGATGATCTTCTTCACAGACAGCACTATTGAGATTCGGTCTTTTATGCCCATGTCGTGCAGCTTTTGGTACGATAGTGAGTTCAGGAAATTTAATGTATTCTGGGCTGTGGAGAGGGGTCTTCTCGCCATGTGTTCATTCACGAGCTTCAGTTTTTGGTGAGCCAACTCTGTCACTGTACACAAATCATCAATAAAACTCAAGTAATGTCGGAACTTAGTAATCTCTATAGTAAGGGTATCCCAAATAATATGCTTCGCCCCTTGAAGGGGGACCTTCCCAATGCATTTTTCCTTTAGCTCCTTGAGCTTATTCTGCAAGTGATTCTTTTCCTGCAAGATCTGTCTTTTTCTTTCACTCACTTTGATTAATTCAGCCTTTACCTTTTCATTCTCAGTCATCAATTCTCGGATTTCCTCATCTTTTAAACTTACCTGGGACATGGACACCAACAGGTCATCAGCAGAGAAGTTATCCAGTGGTTTGTCTATTTTCACAATGGAGAGATCCTCATCAGTGGGGGTTTGACTCATCAGCTCCTCCATGATTTCCTTCTCGTCATTTTGGTCCTTTTTCAACACGGATATTTGGGACAGCAGTTCCTCCCTTTCGACCTCCCATCTGCATTTTCCTCCTGTAGCTCGACGGCCTTCCCTTTGTATTCCATCATTTCCTGATGGATTTTCTCCTTTTCTTCTTGCAAGGCCATCAGTTCGGCTGATTGGAAGTGTTCTGAACCGGGGATCTTTAGTTTCTTCTTGAGGACCTATAGAGCATTGTATTTCTCCTCTAACAACTTCTTGGCAGCCTGGGTACTGTCAGAGCTAGCGATGTCTGTTTGCATTTGTCTGATTTGAACGGCATTGGCTTTGTTCTCGACCTTTTCGTGCTTCAGTTGAACTTCCAAATTGTCTACCAACACTTGCAACTTACTTATCCTCATCATGGCCTACAACAGGTCTGAATATAGAATGTCGTTGGTTTACTTATGCAACTGAATCTTGTCTGGAGTACTGATTTTGTCCAGACGGATTTCTATCTCAGACATTTTCTTATCATTCACAATGGCCATTTTGAAAGTATTTTTCTCAGCATCCCTAGCAGCAACTAGGGATGTTTTATAACTGTACAGGTTCCTTACCTTAGGGAGCAGATTTCGTGTTTCCTCCAGGGATTGCTTCCTCTTTTCTAGGTATCTTGTCTTGAGCTCTTCTTTTGATTTAAACAAGGGACTGGATTCTGGGCTGTTAACGTCACCTTCTGAACCTTTAAAAGAAAACTGACTGACCTGTATGGTCTTGATGGGGACCAAGGCAAACTTTTTGGAAACACTGGGCATCTCTTCGTCCACCATATCACCTCCTTCGAGCAGCTTCGCCTTCTTACGGGACGTCTCTTCGTCCACTTCCATATTCTCGGCCTCTGCCAAACTCCTCTTGACCGCAACACTGACACCCTCTGTAATTTGGATCTATGAACGAGATGCGGGATGTGTCTCTGTCTCAGTTTTGGACTCATCAGTGAACTGCAGCAAATAAGCCATTTCAGCTAACCCTTCAACAACTTGATGCTTAAACGGTTTGTTTTTGTTTGCTTGCTTTCTCAATGATATCAGCTGGTGGGGGTCATAGTTCATATTTACATCCTTTACGAAATCCATATTCTCCATCAATCTCTCTATACATGCCAGGGCACCTTTGCCTTTAAAAATGAAAGGGCCGACTTTAAATGGAAATTTAATATTCAAAGATTTTCTGAAAGCACCGAAATGCTCCTCCTCTGATAACAACCTTTGCCTCATAAACTCTAGAGCAAAAATCCTTGGGGTCAAAAAGGAAGGCAACCTATAAGGCTGACCTGTAAATCCATACACTCTCAAAACAGTATAATATCTATACAGAAACCAGTCTCCCACCCGCCCCTCGGGTGAAGACTGCATCAAACATTTCATTTCATCAAGGACCCGGGGCAATTCTTGATCAAACAACATCCTGTATATTTCGGACATGATCGAATTGGCAAATTTGATCAGGTTTATTTGCTTTGGCAAATCAGAAGAGGATAGAGTACTTATGAACTTCAATTCTGTAACATTAGAACATAATAACATGTTAAGCAGGTGTGTTTGAAACCTAAAAAACTGGACCTTGGGAAATTCAGTCAACTGGAGGTGGATCGCTTCAGCCAGATATTCGTCTAAATTAAGCACAGGAACTGACTGGGACTCGAGACTTAAAGAATTTACTTTTAGCAGGAAACCAAGGATAACATCACCTAAATGAAAATCGTCATCTAGACCTAACACTTGACAAACCAAAGACATTACCCACTGCACTTCAGTTCTAAAAATGTGCAAGGGGTAGGGCAAGGTAAGGCCTTCAAGGGACTGACCTTCCTTTAGGATACTTGACAGGAATCGAGAGCGAGCGTCATCGTTGCAACTTTTAAAAAACTCGGCAAGGACAGACTCATTTACAGACTCACGGTTCACAGGGTAACTTTCGGGCAAACTAAGATTTTCCCTAATGGCCGAAGCATCAATTTTACATAGTATCTTCGACGCGGACCGACTCACAATGACTCTCTGAGAGGGAGAATAATTTACTGCACGCCATTCGGCAAATTCAGGGAAGTGGAGGGTTTGCTCCAGGGAAAAAAAGTACAAAAAAGACTTGCATACATTCAGAATGTCATTCCCTAGCGAGAAACAAGACCACAGCCTCTCTTTGCTGCCTGACACACTTCCTGTAGACATGAAAGGATCGCAGACACCTCTGTGTCTATCTACCAAGAATTCTTCCCTTTCATCCGGGACCCGACCAGACACAGAGGATTCACCCTGTTGATCCATTTCTTAATTTATAATGATAATTGAGTGAAGGAATTACAGGATTAAGGTCCTACCTGGCTCACTGTGGAGGCGTGTGTTCGGAATGCGCCTGATGCTGACAACTAGAAGCGCCCAAATCGACATGTCCTTTTCGCCGGGTCCCAAACAATAAAATAATCGCTGGAGAGGTCAATTTTGCCTTTATAGGACACCCCCGATTAGACACGTGGGAAGCATTTGTTTCCGCAACCGCTACTTGTCTCTAACAGCCGTGCATCTTTCTCCTCCGGGTTCCTTTCCGACCGTTGATCTCTTCTGTGCAAATTCCTGGCCTTCGGATCGTACACCACATGTGCTTTTCCACCGAGCCGTCTGACTTTATCTACCGTGCAACTTCGAGTCCCGAAAAAATCTATCACCGTCGATCTGATATTCCTTTACAGGCGGGCCGTTGGATCATGTGGCGCCCATCCAATTCCGTTGGGCTCCTTCGCTTTATCCGTCGAGCAACTTTGATCAGCAGAATTGCTCCCAGCCGTTGATGCGATATCCCTTCAACTACACACCGTCGGATCTTCAGTCGCGTACCCAATTCCGCTGGGCACTCCGGGATTATCCGCCGTGCTAGTTCGACCTCCGAGATCATTGTTAGCCATTGATCTATTACCCTCTGACCTCCAACCGCTGGATCGGGCAACATATAATGAGTTCCGCCGGGTGGCTCAAAGGTTATCCCGCGCGCATGTTCATCTCCCGGAAACCAAAATAGCCGTCGATCCACGCTATCTTTAATCCTCGGCCGTCGGATTTACCTCCACGCATCCCTTCCGCTGGAAGCTCTGGTGTTTATCCGCCGCGCAGGTTTTGGCTGCAAAATCAATCCCAACCGCCGATGTGATCCGATTCCGTCCCTCCACCGTCGGATCGAGAGGAATATATGTGATTCCGCCAACTCCCATTTCTTTAACTAACTTGTACTTTCTCCCGGCGGATTGGTTATGAACCGCAGATCATCCCCGAATCAATTTGTAACCCTTGATTTGTGCAGGCGGCTAAAGGCCCGAACTTCTGCTATCTTCCTTGCATGTTTTGAAAGGCGGAGGGAGTATTAGCCATGGATTGGCTCCTTCTTTAGATCACGGCCTAGGATTTTTGTTAACTTGGCTGCTCTTTTAGACCATCACGTCACCTTTGTATCATATCTTTAAACCAAAGTATTTAAACAGCACAATCTTATCCCCCCCCCCCATGATCTTATATTGCTTTTGTTCAATACAGGTGCTAACAATGGGGAGTCAATATATGATGTATGGATCTGTATTATTATTTCCACATGCACTTTAAGTCTAAATATCAGAGATACATGTATGAAAATCTTGCATACTCATGCGCTTGTATCACTGGTCTTCATGGATTCAGCTTCAATCTTGAAGTAGTTTTATGCCAGATTTGTATGAGGGATATTATATGAGTTGGATGATGTTTGGAAAACCATATATGATATATTAATCTGTAATTTATTTTCCATATCCTCTTTGGGTCGAAATCCAATAAACTCATGTGTGAAAAGATTTCATTCACATGCCATTGAATCACTAGTTTCGATGACTTAAGCTTCAATCTTGAAGGAGTCTTGTATCAGATCTGTATGAGGGATGTTATCTGAGTTTGATGATTTTGTGACAACCATATATGATGTGTTAATCTATAATTTCATTTCCCTATTCTATGTTTGTAATGCCCCGGTTTTGACCCCGTTACATTAGATGTATATGATGTATATATTGTAATGATCATGGTGTGGAGCTAAAGGCCAAGGCCCCGCCATTGATCGGTAATGCTATGTTTTGGATTTAATTGTCACCGATGGTATATCGGGGCATGCGGCATATATTATGTTGGCCATCATGTAAATATGCATCATAATTAATTAATGGACACAACCAGCTACAGTCGCGGCAACTAAATCGAATGGGGCATGATTTCCTAAGGATAAGGGGGGTGAAATATTTAACCTATGGGCCAATGGGGAAAAGCCAAAAGTCTATGAGAAAACCCACCAAACTGTCAACTACCTTTCTTGTCTTTTTCCCCAATCATTTATTTCTGCCAGAATGTGGTTGAGTTAGTTATTGCATGGAATGGGAAGAGTATGGGAAACCAAATTCGAATTGGGCAGAGAACCATTTTTGGAAAAACGTGTTCTGACTTCCTTGGCAAGGAAAATGCCCAAAAACATATGCCATTCTGCTATGCATCGAGGTTTTCCATTTTTCCTCACCATTCTCCTTCACGTTGGGGCTTTTGGGAGCAGCTGGAGTTTTTCCTGTGTCTTTCATTCCACGTTTTTGGCTGTTGGATTCATTTTTCCCATGGATGGGAGGTCATTTTTGTAGTGCTGAGGATTGGGTTGTCTTCCTCACATTTTGGGAGCTGCTGGTGCATTTTCCATTCACGTTTTTGGAAGTTTCATGTGTTTTTACCATGGCTGTGAAGAGCCATTCACGTTTTTGGCTGTCTCACTGACTGTTGGTCTAACGCACAGACTATTTGGGGTGTTTTTCCCTTGCTGTGAGTTGTGCTCACTGATAAGCTTCAAGACTGTGTGTTTTCCCCGATGTTGTGAGCCATTTTTGCTGTTACGTTTGGGGATTTGCTGTATGATTGCTTGGGAGTCGTTTTTCCCTGTTTAAGCTGTGAGAGATGAATTAATTACCGGAGTGCAATTGTTGGTCTTCAGACTGTATTGGGAGCAGGGATGTGGGCTAAGTTTTTCTTGATAAACCTGGTGGCTAGAACCACATAGACAGAGCTAGAGGGCTGACCTTCTTCTCCATCACCCCTGAATAACACTGGAAGGGAATGCAGGGCCTGAGGGACTGTGTAGCAGAGAAGGGACTGATTCCTTGTGTTGGGTGTGGATGGGTGTTTTAGAGGTCAGGCTAGTTCTGGTGTAGGTGTCCTTGGCTCTACAATGAGCTCACAAGCTTAGCAATTTGCCTTCTCCAACTCCTGGATGGCCTGATAAACCCAACTTAGTTGGATTGGCTGTGTTTTGGTTACCTTTGGCTATGTGTCAGCCTGCTAGTTCCCTTATTCCTTGGAGAATCATGCCCAGCTCGGGGGTGGCAGCGTTGCTGAGATATTGATGAGCATGCTGGCCTATGGTTGGGTGGAACGTTGCAGCGACGTAGCTGGTTGTGGATCAAACTCTTCATAAGATAAGTGCTCTTGTGTATTTTGCCTCTACAATTCTACATTTACTGTTAATGAAAATGAGATGAACATGATGAATGAATGCTGGCTTAAATGTATGATGTTTCCGCTATGTATGATGATTAAATTGCATCTGTGAATGATTAATAATTCTGTGTGCATATTTTAGTTCAAATTTGCTTAAGCATTCTGTTTTAGGCAATTTTTAAGCCTGTACATGTTCATGGGCGGTTAGCCCAGTCTGATAAACCTTGGAGTCGTGTCCTCTTTTCCGGTCGGAGGCTTGGGGATGTGACAATGTTGGTTTAAATCCAAGAAATCCATATGTGAAACTCTTGCAATTCCATGCTACTAATTCACTAGTTTTCATGTATCTGACCCCCATACTGAATGAGTTGTATACCATACTTGTATGAAGGGATTTATATTGTGTTTAATACTATTGTGGAATCCATTAATATCCTATATATGGTCCATATATGTCACATCCTAATCTGAACCTTTAGCTCCACCTTTCATATGTCAAAATCGAGCTAGTTATGCAATTTTCCCATAAGCAATTTCACTAAAAGTTACCCTACAAATTTTGCAGACCATAATCCATTTGTAGAACTTAATAAATAGGATTAAGGAAATTAATTGATGTCTAATACTCATTCCCATACTCTGTTCTCAAATTTTGGAGGGTTGTACTTGATTTGGAGAGCTAGTTTAGCCATCACCCTTGGGGGGATTTGAACACAATTTCCTAGTAATTTTGGTGTTTTTGTCATTATCCCCAATTTTTTTTGCAAAGGTATAAATGTTGATACAAAGTATCCATAAACCAACTTGGTATGTTTGAAGACTCACCATACCATGTCCTTTCAAATTCGGTACCATTTGGTGAAAGTTGAAACCCTCTAGAGTCATCACTAGTTAAGCTCGAATTTTGCCCAATTTGTAATTTTATCCAAAATTCCAAAAAATGGACCTACATTAACACTAGAATAGATATCTATTTTGCATTTAATTCTCTTAGTCAATTCATGTGTAATAAAATATAGGTACATTGGGTTGCTACAAAGCATGTGCTAAGGTACTTGAATAGTACTATGGTATATGGATTGAGATATGCTTCCAATAGTGACATGAGACTATAGGGTTATTCATATTATGACTAGGTAGGGAGTGCTATGCATAGTAAATGCACCTCTAGGTGTTTCTTTAGTTTGGTATTTTTTCGTGGTTTCCTAGTGCAACAGGAAACACACCTTAGTAGCATTGAGTACAACCGAGGTTGAATATATTGCAGTGAATGTTGCAATTTATGAAGCAATAAGGCTATAGAAACACCTTGTAGGATTGTTTAGTCGGATACTTGAGGAGACCATGATTCACTGTGATAATAAAAGTTGTGGGAATGTTACAGTGAATCCTATATCTCATGATAGATAAAAACGTGTGGAGAACAAGTACCATTATATTAGAGATATGTTACAGAGAGGATCATTCCAAGCCTCTTTCTAGAGTGAAGTTTGTGTACTTCCTGTTATATTTTTAAGATTAAGATATCATTATTAGGATCTTTTAACTGAGAGAATAACAAGCACCGCAAAAAAACACAAGAGACAATGAACACAGTGTTTTTCCTCGGGGAAACCATAAATGGAGAAAACCCCGCAACTTCCTTAGAGATAGAATCAACACCAAATAAAAAATCCCAAAACACTAAGATGATCTCCCGACAGCAGTAACCTCTTTCTTCCTAGCCCCAGTGTCTTCTTCTTCCTTAGCTATGTGCTACAACTGAGTGTGAGTGAGTGTGTGTTAAATAGAGAGGTCACCTCTCTATTTATACTGATTCCCAACATGACTAACACCCTACTAGGGTCGACTTCACTAGGTGAGTCTAATAACCCTAGTGCCCAAGAACTATGGGGACTTTAACCCTTAGACAATAGGAGGGTTACCCACAATGAATTGACATGACTTGTTTACATTATAGATCCTCCCGATCGGAACATCAGGGCATGACATCATGACTCAATTACATTATAGACACATCCCAAAATAAAAAACAGGGTACAAGACATAAGATACAGAGGTTAATGCATTCTGAAGTTACAAATACATCAACACTCCCTCTTAACTAGAAAAGTATTCTTTCAACACAATTTTCAGCACTGGTCTTCTTCTTTGTATCAATTGGGTCATCTCGTTATCTTCATCTTCAAATCTTATTAGTATTCAAGTATTCGTCTTCATATTCTTCGTCTTCTTCATCTTCAAGTCATCTTCTAAGTCATATTCTTCGTCAAGTCTTCTTCATCACGGAATCTGCATCATCATGACTACTGGATCATAATTGCTGGATCATCATCACATCTAGATCATCACTAGATCTGGATCGTCATCAAGTCTAGATCATCATCACATCTGGATCATCATCAAGTCTAGATCATCATCACATGCTATCTCAGAATGGTGCTATCTTGATTCTTCTCGTAACAGGAAGTTCTACAGAGTTAGCCTTGTAGGCCTACCCTTCATGTGGGTCTTCATCAGCACTTATATCTGACACTTAAGTCAGAATGGACCACCCAGCTCTTACATCTAACCTCATCTTGTCAAAAAGGCACGCCCAGCACTCACATCTGACCTCATCTTATCAGAAAGGCCCAACACTCACATCTGACCATGTGTAAACACATCGTGCCAGAATGGATCAACAAATATATCCGATCATGTGCAAGCAGATCGCATCAAAATGGCTCTGTAATTACATCCGACCCCATCTTGCCAGAAAGGCACAACACTCACATCTGACCATGTGTAAACACATCACGCCAGAATGGCTCAGCATTTATATCTGACCTCATCATGTCAGAAAGGCTCTGCACTTACATTCGATCATGTGTAAACACATCGCATCGAAATGGCTCTCAGTCCCAGACTGAGGATTCCTGGTAACTGACAAGGTGCCTCTATTCTCTCAGAGAATGGCAGTTTCCCTTACATCTGACCTACTAGTCAGAATGGCCAACACTCACATATGACATGGGAGGAACCTAATCCTTTAACCATGACAGAATGGTTCAGCCCTTACATCTGATCAAGTGGGAACACATCCCTCTATCACATCAGAATGGCTCTCAGTCTTAGACTGAGTTTTCCTGGTAACTGAATAGGCACCTCCATTCCAAGAATGGCAATAGCCCTTATATCTGATCATGTAGGAACCAATTCTACAGTCATATCAGAATGGATCAGCACTCATATCTGACATGGAAGGAACCTAAATCCTATCACCATGACAAAATGGATCAGCCCTTACATTTGACCATGGAATGAACTTAATCCTCTCCCATGTCAGAATGACTCACGGACTCATCACTTCCCTTTGGAGGGAACCTTGATATAGATAACACCAAGCTTCTCCTTGAATTACTCAAACTTCACCCTAGCCAATGGCTTCGTCAACACATGAGCTATCTAATCGTTTGTCATAACATACTGGAGCTTCACTACTCCCCTCTGCGCCATATCCCTGATATAGTGATACTTGATCTTAGTATGCTTCGACTTGTCATGGAAAACCGGGTTCTCTGACAACTTCGCACAACTCTGGTTGTCGCAATATATACAAGTAGCATCCAACTAGAGATCAAATAAATTAGACAGTAACTGCCTCACAACTACCTGAACAAGCTGCGACATACTCTGCTTCAGCTGTACTTAGTGCCACATAGGATTACTTCTTGCTAAACCAAGAGATCACACCTGATCCCATACTGAAGCAACACCTTGAAGTGCTCTTCCTATCGATGGCACTGCCTGCCCAATTTGAATCAACATAACCCTCCAGGTTAATCTTCTGATTTGACTCATACTTGAGCCCATAACCCACTATACCCCTCAGGTACCTTAGAATATGCTTTGCAGCAATCAAGTGAACATTTCTCGGATCTGTCAAGAACTGGCTTAAGGTGTTCACTACAAAGAAAATGTCTAGTCTTGTGTTCGTTAGGTACATCAAGGACCCAATCATCTGATGATACATCGTAGCATCAACCAACTCTGATGAAGCATTACTCAATAGCTTCAGGTTCGATTCCATAGGTGTGGCCATAGCTTTGTAGTCCATCATCCCAAACCTCTTCAGGATCTCTACTGCATACTTCCCTTATCTGAGGGAGATTCCGTCTATATTCTGCCACACCTCCATACCTAAAAAATAATGCATCATACCCAAGTCCTTCATTTTGAATTCAGCAGCAATCTTTCTCTTCGTATCAGCAATCAACCCATCCATACCTGTTACAAACAAATCATCTACATATAGTAGAACCATCACTGGGTTTCCATCTTCAACCTTGTAGTAAAGGTTGAAATCTGCTTTACTCTTGGTAAATCCTAAACTAGAAAGCTGTCAATTTTGTCGTACCATGTCCTGGGTTCCTATTTCAAATAGTACAGGGCTTTCTTCAATCTACACACATGAGACTCCCTGTCATGTGTCTCAAAACTGAGTGGTTGTTCTACATACACTTCCTCTTCCACTACACCTTTCAAGAAATCAGTCTTGACATCCATTTGGTGTATCTTCCATTTCATTACTGTAGCCAATGCAAGTACTGATCTGATGGAAGTGTATCTGGCTACAGGTGCAAAGGTTTCTTGATAATGTATTCCTTCTTTCTGGGAGAAACCATGGGCCACAAATATTGCCTTATATTTTTCAATGCTACCATCTGCAACATGCTTGATCTTGTAGATCCATTTGGAAGTTACAACTGACTTCCCTTCTGGTCTTGGGACAACATCCCAAACATCATTCTTCATGATTGATTGATACTCTTCGATCATAGCATCCTTCCATTCTTTTCGTTTTGTCGCTTCTTCATAATTGGAAGGTTCTTTATCGATGAAATCACATAGTAATGCTACATACCTGGAGCAAGATTTGGTCCTCTTTCTTTCTCTGTGATTCTCTTCTAGAGCCCCATATCTTTTCGCACCTTGGATAATTTCACATACCCAAGTAGGTTTCCTCTTATGAGGATTATTATCTAGAGGTGGATGTACAGGTCTTTGTGGTTCTTCAAATTCTTGATCTTCTCCTTGAGATTCTTCATTCATGGTTGTATCATTAATTCTGGGTGCTTCTGCTTCTTCAGGTTCTTCAGCAGGTTTCTTTCTAGATTTGTTGTAATTTGTGTCTTCATCAAATGTCACATCCCTGCTAATGTCAATCTTCTTGTATCCTGGGAAATAGATTCTGTAATCCTTCGAGCTTTCAGAGTATCCCACAAATATACCCTTCTTTCCTGAAGGTTCTAATTTTGTCCTCTTCTCTTTTGGAATGTGTATGTACACAGGACAACCGAATATTCCAAGATGGTTGACTTCTTGTTTCTTGCTGGAGAAGACTTCTTCAGGAGTCTTGTTCTCGAGTACTCTGTGTGGAGTACGGTTCTGTACATACACTGTTGTTCTGGCAGTTTCTATCCAAAGATGCATAGGAAGATCTTGATCATGAAGCATAGCTCTTGCGGCTTCCATGATAGTTCTGTTCTTCTATTCTGCAATCCCATTCTGTTTTGGATTATAAGGAGTGGACAACTCCCTCTTAATCCCTGAGTCTTTGCATAACTCTTTGAATTCATTTGACATGAATTCTCCGCCATTATCTGATCGAAAGGTCTTAATCTTCTTTTCAGTGTGATTCTCGATGAAGGCTTCGAATTCCTTGAATTTCCTGAATAATTCATCTTTTTTCTTCATGAAGTAGATCCATGTCTTCCTAGAAAAGTCATCAATAAAAGAAACATAGTATACACACCCGCTTAGTGAACTTGATGGCATTGGACTGCATACATCGGAGTGGATGATTTCCAAGATTCCTTTTGCTTTTCTCTCGCTACTTGGAAATGTCTTATTAGCATTCTTTCCTTTTGCACATCCTTTGCAGACCCCATCATGTTTTGCTTGTATTTCTGGAAGACCTTCAACAGCTTTTCTTGCAATAGGTAGTGCTATATAATGCACATGTGCAAGCCTTCTATGCCAAAGTTCATTTGGCTCTACTGTGTTATGGACCAAGGCTTGTTCTGGATGGCCCTTCAATTTCTACAAACTTCCTTCTTGTTCCCCAATCACTATTGCATCATCAACAGTCTTTCCTTTTTGCCACATGATGACTTGACCATTTATGAATGAAACCCTCATTCCTTTTGCATCTAATGCAGATATGGAGAGAAGGTTCTTCTCAAGTCCTGGTACAAACAATACTTCCTTAATTGTGATAGACTTTCCATAGTGTAGCTTATAGGAGGATTCCCCACTACCTTTTATTGGATACTGGTAGTCATCTCCTAGTTTCACCTTGTGAGGTGATTCATGTTCTGAAAGCTTCACAAAGGATTCCTTGAATCTAGTCATGTGCTTGGAAGCACCACTATCTATAAACCAATCATTGCTTCCATGAGTAATGTTTCCTATGAGAGCAGAAATCAAAACATATTCTTCCTCGCTTGAAGAATCTTCACTTTCATATCTGGTTCTCTTTAATGAAGGTTCATCATCCTTTGTAGCATGAGCATGATTTCTTCTCTGGTTTCCCTTCTTCTTGTGAGAGCTACTTTTGTTCTTAGGACAATCTCTAGCAAAGTGTCCTCTCTCATCACATGTATAGAAAATAAACTTAGACTTATCTCCAGGCTTTCTGAAGTTATTCCTTTGATTAGAATACTTACTTCTGTGATGGCTGGATCTGGGTTTCTTGGATTGTACTGTGAGAGATTGATCTTCACTTCCCATCTTCTCTTCTCGAGATGATATCCGAGCTTCTTCTTGAGAGCATTCTTCCCACAATCTACTAAACTTGACTAACTTCTTCTTGGCACAGATCCCTTGAATGAAGGAGTCCCATGTCCTAGGGAGACCATTCAAGGTGGTTATCACAATCTCTGCCTTCTCCACTTCTTCATCTACTGCTTCCAATTGTTCCTTGATCTGAGAAACCCTTGTTAAGTAAGACTAGATGGTTTCTGCATTCTGGATCTTCACATTCTTCAATTGGCTCCTCAAGGTCATCTTCCGGTTTATGTTCTTTCCTTCAAACAATTTGGTTAGGGCATCAAACATAGCTTTAGGTGTCTTGAGGGAGGACACCTATGGTATAAGGTGATCCTTGATAGAATCAGCAATGATCCTCTTTTCCATAACCAACTTCTTCTTATTTAAGGCCTTAGCCTCATCTCCCTCTGGAATTGGAACCTCCTCATTGATGTAGGAGTCCAACTCATTCTCTTCCAGAACCAGGGAGATCCTATACTTCCAGGCTCGGAAGTTATCCGCTCCCTCAAGCTTTTCATCAAGCTTGGTATGATAAGACATCTTAACTGAGAACCTCAAATAGAAATACAAAATATTTAGATCTTACCAGGTCAAGATGTTAGATCTGGATTTGGAGCTAAAATCCTATAGTGTTGGTTTAGGAGCATATTAGGGTTTTGTTTTTCTGGAGTTCTGTCCAACCAAGTGCTTTGAAATTGATCCCTAAATTCGATTTTGGGGAGGAGATCAATCCAGGCCTGGGCTCACTAAAAAATTCCTCTTCTGTGAAAAGCCCTAATTTTCGACAATAGTGTCGGGTCCAAAACTGAAAAACCTCAGAATTGGATTTTGCTTCGACAGAAAGATGTGCCCTAAGGAGGAGAGTTAATCCAACCTTCTTTTGTTGAAAATCTGTAGAGGAAGATCCACAAAGTAGGAAGCCCTAGTTCCCGCAGTTGCATAGTGTCTTCTTCTCAGGTTAGCTTTGATACCATGTTAGATTTTTAACATTAAGCTAGCATTATTAGGATCTTTTAACTGAGAGAATAACAAACACAGCAAACAAGCACAAGAGACAATGAAAACAGTGTTTTTCCTCGGGGAAACCATAAATGGAGAAAACCCTGCAACTTCCTCAGAGATAGAATCAGCACCAAATAGAAAATCCCAAAATAGCGAGATGATCTCCCGACAGCAGTAACCTCTTTCTTCCTATCCCCAATGTCTTCTTCTTCCTCAACTATGCACTACAACTGAGTGTGAGTGAGTGTGTGTTAAATAGAGAGGTCGTCTCTCTATTTATACTGATTTCCGACATGACTAAAACCCTACTAGGGACGACTTCACTAGGTGAGTCTAATAACCCTAGTTCCCAGAACTGCGGGGACTTTAACCCTTAGATGATAGGAGGGTTACCCACAATGAATTTACATGACTTGTTTACATTATAGATCCTCCTGATCAGAACATCAAGGCATGACATCATGACTCAATTACATTACAGACACATCCCAGAATAAACATCGGGGTACAAGACATAAGATACATAGGTGAATACATTTTGAAGTTACAAATACATCAACACTTCCGTGATTGGATTGGAGTCGTAGAGAATGTCTCCCTCAGTGAGAGGGAGTGCTAAGGGTTACAATTAGTGTGAGATTCTCCCTGAGACTGGGAGAATGATGTGTCCCTCCTTGAAAGCGAGATGAAGTTGATTGTTCTAAGTTCTATCTGGATTGTTGACCTGTGTGGAATGCTGTGATTTGAGTTGATTATACTCCTCAAGGTTTTGTGTGGAACAATATGAGTTATGTGTGAACTCTTGATTGATTTTTTATGGCTACGGAAACACATTGTAGGATTGTTTAGTTAGATACTTGAGGCAACCATGATTCACTGTGATAATAAAATTTGTGTGAAGATTTCAGTGAATCCTACATCTGATGATAGGTAAAAGCATGTGGATATCAAGTACCATTATCTTAGAGATATGGTGCAGAGAGGAGAATTCCAACTCCTATAATTTTGATAGATAATCAGGTTAACGACATTCTCAGCAAGCCTCTTCTCAAGTGAAGTTTGTGTACTTTCGTGATTGGCTTGGAGTGGCAGAGAATGTCTCCCAGTGAGAGGGAGTGCTGAGGGTTGCAAAATTAGTGTGACATTCCCCCTGAGAGTGGGAGAATTATGTGTCCCTCCTTGAGAGGGAGATTAAGATGATTGTTCTAATTTTTGGGTGGATTGTTGACCTGTGTGTACTGCTATGATTTGAGTTGATTATACTTCTCAAGGTTTTGTGTGGACCAATATAAGTTCTATGTGAACTCTTTGGTTCTATGTGGCCTCCTTGTCATGTGTGGATTGTGGTTATGTGTGAACCCTTGATTTCTGTGTGGAATCCTTGTCCTGTGTGGACTATGGTTTTGTATGAACCGATATGATTTCTATATGAACTCCTCATTGTTCTGTATGGACTGTGTTGATTTGACTTCTCAATGGACTAAGTTGTGTTCAAGACCTTTCTTATGATGGAGAGATGTTCAAGACAAGCCATGATGCACAAGTGATATCTAGATGTGTTCCAACATGATGATACCTTATTAGCTAAGAGGGAGTGTTGATGTTTGTAGCACCAGGAGGTCTCATACTCAATTCAACCCAAAAGAAATAATAATTAAGTATTATTATTTTATATTAATTATGACAAGTGAAAAGTCAAGACCCCACAAAATACATAAAATCTATCCATCAAACAAGTATATATAAATAATTCCTCATTCATTTTTCACTAAACAAGCAATACACATCAAGCAATTTGCTCATCCTTCCATAAGTGGGTGAAAGAGAGGAGAAGAATATTTTATGGGTTCCATCATCTTTGGAGGAGTTTACCCTTTGGTTCTATTATCTCGTTATTTGCTCATGTACTTTTAACTGAATCTTTGAATAAGAAAAGGGTTGCTAGGTTTTCTCCCTTGTGGTTTCCAAGGATAAATCTGTGTCTTTTATTTATGTACTTTGGTTAGTCTTTTAGTGATCCTATTTGTTTCGAGTGTATATAATTAAATTATACTACTATATTATTCACAAATTAACAACATAGTCATTATTATTTTAAATTTTTTACAATTTCAGTTTTACAATTCATTCAATGCATTCTTGCATTCTTACAGACAGTTCATTGGGCATTGTAGTATATCAAAATTTGTATACATATGCATAGTGACTAAGAAGATAAAATCTAATGACATTTTTATAGTGCCTTTTTTATTCATCTCTAAAAGTCAATGCAAGCACACAAAAATTTTGGATTTTGAGTATGGTAGTATCTCAACATTGAGATACATATGCATAGTGACTAAGAAGATCACATATAATGACATTTTTATAGTGCGTTTTTTATTCAGCTATAAAATTCAATGCAAGCACACTAAAATGTTGGATTTTTAAAGAAACAAATATTTTTTCACATATAAATTAAATTCAATATTTTATAGCACAATCTTATTGAGCACACTAAAACATTTGAATATTTGTAAGAATAATTATAATTGCTTTTGCATTCATGTATAATGTGCATAATATTTGTAATATTCCCATGTTAGTGTAAAGTTATTTATGTTATTAGTCCCTTCGTAAAGGCAAGGACTTTATGAATGGCTTTGCCGTCAGTTTCAATTCATTTGCACATTTACGGATATATGTTATAATTTTTTAGCCTAAGTTTTCCATTGCAAAGTATTAATAACCTTTTTTATGAACCAATCTAAATACACATCACTTTTGTCAGCTAATGAATGAATCTGTCCTCTTATTTATCCTGTTCTCGAGGTAGAGTGCCATTGTCGATAAAAGAAACTTAGGGTAAACAAAATATTATTGAATGTTTTTTAAAGAAACCAGACAATTCTAGAAATTAGTCTATCATTACTTCTTCTAACATTAAATGTCAAGAAGACATAATATGAAGGTTTTTATTATGTTGTGGTTTCCTTGGTGCACCTCCTTGCGGTTTCTATATGGTAGTTTTATTTGTCCCAAGCTACCACCAACCTGCCACACGTCTTCAAGGCTACCACCAACATACCACATGTATTCCAAGCTATTGATACAAGGATAGTAGCTTCAAGTTTTTTGTTACTATGGGTTGACCATAGAGCTTTGATTGTCTTGACTATCTAGAGCTCTAGTTCAGGTCATTCACATGTTGCACTACAGAAGGCACTTGATAAGTGGGTAATAAAAAATGCATAATTAAATTGCAAGATTGGAATTAGTTTGGTAATCAATTTAATTATTTGTTTTTCAAAATTTGAGAACATTAAGTTAAATCAAAGTCATAAATATTACAATGAAACACATACTCCAATTAAATTTTCAAAAGATTATTTTTTTACCTGTTGATACTGGTTATGGTTCCAATTACCTGTTAATACTGTTTTTGGTTCCAATTGCATAAATATTCTACATTAAGAAGAGATATTCTAATTATTTGAACTTGAGTGTGTCAAATTCCAAAATTTTGGAGGTGTCATGCACATAAGTTTCTCTATGTTTTCAAATATTTCCTAAAGAAAGATATTGATTGAGGAGACATTGATTATCTTGGTATAATCCTGCACCAAAATTTAAACATAAAATCATATCTTTGTTTTTTAACAGAGATATTTCTTGGATTTAAAAAATTTTAAATCTAGGATTCCACAAACTTGTTACTTTACGCTTTAGACATTCAATTTTCCAAGAATTACATAGAAAGGAAGTTAGAAAACCTTATTCTTCCACTCAAAACAAAATATTTTTCAAGATTGGATCCACATGTTAAATGACAACTAAATTAATGTGTTTATGGGAGGTTTCTCATTACGTGTGTTTACATGAAGTTTCTCATAATGGGCATGAACAAAAAATGGTTTACTCATGTAACTTATTTCATTAAATATATAGTGCATCGTTGGGATACTTAATGTAGTGAGTTATCTGAGAGGTTGAGGCCCATCATGTAATCTCTCCTTTTTCATTAATGAGCTTCAATACTTTTCTTGCGTGGATGTTTCCCCTCTAAAGTTTTTCCACATAAAATTTTGGTGTTTTAATGGTGTTGATATATGTATGGTTGATGTAATTTGTAGCTGATATTTTAGCAAGTGGTGTCATATCCTTGGAAGAGGAGAATCAAATCGTCAGATTGCTATCACGTGCGTGGAAGAGATGCAACATGCTTCCTAGTCAAAGAGACTCAAAGAGACCCACGCTCGACGTTGGAGAAGACTGTTCTCGCAGTCATTGCAATAGCTGCTGGACGAGACCACTGGAGACCACATGTGGACTGTTCGCCTATTTTGAAGAGGCCCAGCTCTTGAACGAGCCTGCTGGAGGCCAATCGACAGGAATTCATTGTTTTGTTGATGCTAGAAACTGCACGTGGAAGAGTGCGAGTGGATCATTCGGGTGGAGATTTTTATGTGAAGAAGAAATTAGTGTAAGTTTTCTCTTAGATTAGTGTTGTTTCCTGCTAACGTTGCATCAATTTCTACCTCTTCCCACTGTAAGGAGGAATAAGGCCGGAAGAATACCCACGTGGAGAGGCCTTGCGGATGAGTCTGTTGTTGGCGGATGTATTGGTGCGTTTAGACGTGATGAATGTTAGTAGGAGAGTCGGAGTTGCACATTTAAAAGAGGAAGGTCGCGCGTAAGTGACTTCAAAAAGGAAGTATTATTGCTGGTGGAGAGGATCGCGTGGAGGAAGTTCGCGCGTGAATAACTGTTGTTTTCTGCCGCTGGGAAAGAGTGGTAAATTTTAAAAAACAATTGTGCTACTATATATATATATTTCAAAAGTCAATCTTTGTGTGGGAAAATATAGTGTAGTTTATATTGCAGAGTTTTTTTTTGTTCGGAATTAAAAATATATATAAACAATGTCTAGCACAAAGTTTGAAATTGAAAATTTTAATTGTAAAAACAATCTTGAACTATGGAAATTAAATATGTGGGATTTGTTAGTTCAGCAAGGGTTACAGAAAGGCTTAAGTGGAAAAATAAATAAACCTCTAACCATGACAGATGATAAATGGGAGGATTTAGATGTGAAATCTCTAAGCACAATTTGATTATGTCTTACGGATGATGTGTTCTTCAACATTATTGGAGAGACATCAACATCAAGCCTATGGAACAAGTTAGAAATTCTATATATGACCAAACAGGTGATAAACATAATTTAATTGAAGCGACAACTGTACAGAATGAGAATGAAAGAAGGTACACAAATAGAATATCATTTGAATGTTTTTAAAACTCTTATTTTCCAATTGAGTAGTATGGATGTTAAAATAGATGATGAAGATAAAGCAGTCAATCTCTTATGTACTATACCTGAGTCATGGGGTCAAGTAGTCTCTTCCATTAGTCTTAATGCAATTGATACTTTAGAATTTGAAAAATGTTGCAAAATGAAGGGATTGTAAGACACAAAACAAATGTTTACACTCCTCATCAAAATGGCGTCGCAGAACGCATGAACATGACTCTTATAGAAAGAGAAAGGAGCATGTTCAATAATGCTAATTTGGGGAAAGAGTTGTGGACAGAAGCAGTTTCTACTATTTCTTATCTAATAAATTGGTCACCATCAATGGCAATAGATTGTAAAATTACGGAAGAGGTATGAACTGGTCATCCCTGTAATTATTCAAATATGAAATATTTGGTCATTAAACTTATGCACTTACTCCTAAAAATCGACTTTCTAAGTTGGACACTACATCAAAGAAGTGCATTTTTGTTGGATATGATGATGTAACAAAATGATATAGATTGTGGGATCCTATTGTTGCCCACAAAATTATCATTAGTAGAGATGTAATTTTTTATGAATCTTATTTAATTAAATCTGAAAATGTAATAGTTGATGTGGAACAAGAACATGTAATATCAAAACAGCTAATTCAGTTGGAGAACCAATCTTCTCATGACTTAAAGAAACAAGAAGAAGTTTCTTGTGAGAGAGAAGTCATAGAAGATGAATAAATTCAAGAAAATGTGGAAAACCCACAACCTACACCAAGATGATCACTAAGGGAGAGAAATCATCTTGAGAGGTATAATGATTTTGTTTCGTCTGTGTTATTTACTGAAGATGGAGAACCTTCTTATTTTCAGGAAGCCATTGATTGTGTCGACAATGGTAAGTGGAAGTTGGAAATGAAAGAAGAAATGGATTCTCTGTAGAAAAACAAGACATGGGAATTGGTTGAACTCCCCAAAGATAGAAAAACTATTGGATGTAAGTGGGTCTTGAAATTGAAGAAAGGAGTTGATGGTAAGGTTGAAATATATAAAGCTAGATTGGTCACGAAAGGGTACTTTGAGATGGAAGGTATAGACTATCATGATATTTTTTCACTAGTTGTCAAGCTTGTATATATTCGTATTGTGTTAGCATTAGTAACATTGCTTGATTTGGAGTTAGAGAAACTAGATGTTAAAAAAAAATCTTACATGGAGATTTAGATGAGGATATCATTATGGAACAACCATAAGGTTTTGTACAACATCATAAAGGTAGATTAGTTTGCAAACTCAAGAAATCATTGTATGGACTGAAACAGTCGCCCAAGAAATGGTACAAGAAGTTTGATTCTTTCATGGTGAGCCAAGGTTATACTAGAAGTGAGTATGATCATTGTTTACACTTCAAAAAGTTGAGTGATATATTCATTATATTAGTATTGTATGTTGATGATATGCTTATTGTGAGCAAAAGAATGGATGAGATTAATAGGTTGAAGGCTCAAATGGCTAGGACTTTTGATATGAAGGATCTTGGAGCTGAAAAATAAATATTGGGTAGTGAGATACACAAAGACATAAGAAATGGTAAGATTATTTTTTTATAGGAGAAGTGTGCTGAGAAAATACTTGAAAGATTTGAAATGAATAAGGAAAAGCCTGTGAATGTTCCTTTGGCTTCCCATTTTAAACATTCTTCAAGTTTGTGTCCTAGTAGTGCTGAAGAAAAGGATTATATGTCTTGTTTTTATTGCCTAAAATGACACATCTATTCCTATGACCACATTACAATGATTTCGTCGCATGTCGACACTTCCATGATGACACTTCATAAATGTCACTGAAAGTCACTAAAAAAACACCTATATTGAAGGAGCCATATATATACTTTTGTAAATTCATTTGACCTTTTCTCTAGACCATTTGAAAGGTATCTGAGTAAAAAAATATCCAGAAGACATGGAAGCATGGAAATGCTTGAGAGTACCCTAAAAATGAGTTTGTTTTACCCATTTGTGACTTTGTTTAAGCAAACCTGTGATTATACCTTGCATTCGTGACTGCTTTGTCAATCCTACGATTTTCACCTGAAGTGGAAAAAAAATATAAAATTATGATTAATTCTCAAATTAGGGTTTGTTTGGGTGGTTTTGGAATTGATCTGGAATTTGTAGTTTATCCTTATTCAACCCCTACTCTTCAAGAAAATATTTAAGAGAGGGAGAGAGGTCTATGAAGGGGACTGAACCTTTTCATTGTTATTCTAGTGGAGTTGGGACACTCATCCCTCCTACCTTTTCCCTAGATACCATCTCCCTGTTTTGTAGAGCTTGGAGGCTGGGATCCTTGAAGAAGAGAAACAAGAGAACCATATCAGGGTTTCGTGAGGTGCCTAGTAAGAGGAGAAGGTGAACTTTGTACTTCTTCCGCTTGATTAATAAAGATGTGATGTCCTTATTCTTCCCAAATATTATTCTATGTGTGTTGAATCTTTGTTATGATTATATGATGATGCATATCAAGATAGGGTTTCATGTTTTACCGAACATAATCTCATTTCATATAGTTAATTTGGTTTGAGGAAGGTTAAACTTGTTTTGCATGTCTTTTGGAGCAAGAGGAGCAAGAGGAAGGGCTAGAGAACGCTTGGACCAACCTTCAGTGAATCAAGTGTGGACCTTACTTATCTCTAAATATTACTTATATTTTCTTGTTTAACAGTATACATCTGTCTTTTAACCCTAGTATGTTGATGGCCTCTTAACCCCCAACCATATGAACACTTTCCTCTATAATAGAACTGACGACTCCGCCGGGGAGAGCCTTGTCTGTTTGGGGTTTCTTTGACTTATTTTCTATGTTTTTTAAGGTTTTAGTTCCTTCTTACAACTTAGGAGAAACCTTTGAGTCAGATAGAACACCTCCCCTGCCTTCCTAGGGAAGCTTTTGACCCTTTTTGGGTTGTTTTCCACCCATTCGCAGCTTCCAGACTCAACAGTTGTGACTTTGGAGTGCATTCCCGACCCTACCTTCTTGCAACCTATGTGTCATTTGCAACCTTCCTTAAATAAATTCATGAATGCCCCTGTATGTGCTTTTTTTCATCAATTTTGTGGTTTTTTTTTTGTTGTTTGAGGGTTGTTTGAGGAGCCTTTTATGTCCTCTGCATGTGCATAACCCCAAGGAGTTAGTGTCATATATTTTGAGTTATCTTTATTAATTTTGTAATCCCTTTTCAAGTCTTTTATCTTGTTTTGTTTCTCCCCCCACCTCCTTCTTTTGCTTGACCTTGTTGGACAAGATAGTGAGTAGCCTCTGTTTGTAGGTCTAGATTGGTTCTTTGGACTTCTTGAACCTTACTTGTTTCAGTCTTGTTGTTTAGTCTATTCATGCCAAATTTGTTTTCTTGTTTACCTTTGCAAGTATTCCTTCCTAGTGAGGTTATTTCAGAATTTAGGGAAACCAAGGGTTTGTTAGTGGGGTATGGAACAGAATTTTATTTCCTTTGCTTACATTACTTTGCATGCATTAGTTGATAGGTTGTTTTTCTTTTGCATTCATAAAAGAAAAGTAAAAAAAACGTATAGTTTCTTTATATGCATGTAGATTAGGGTTTTAGTCTTAAATGCATCGCACGTCTTTGTTCTTGAAAAAATAAAAGAAGTTTTTCTTTCATGGATTTTAATTTTTAGTTTGAAAAAGAAAGATAAGTAGGTTTGTTTTTGTATTTCAAATTATCTTTTGTTTAGTCATCTTGTTTCTACTATTGAGTAAAACACCTTTGGTTTCATCTCCACCACCCTCTGAGTAATCAACAACCATTTAAAAAGAACGTTTAATATCTAAAATATATTAGTAAATGTTTATTTATAGGGATGACACACACTAGTCTAGGCTATTGTTTTGGGTTAGGGACATATTAACTGCCCAAAAATTCAAACTCAAACATAGTGGCCTATCTTTTAGGAAATCCAAGTTCACAAAGCAAGACACTAGAAAGCTCCTCTAACACGAAAGTCAAGTACGAGGTCATGCGATACCGAGTGGTGGAAATACCCTGCTATACTAAATAGAGCATACACCAGAGTTGTTACACGTTTGGGGACTCACCCAGTACCTCCTCCTGACCTTGTGCGGTTCCTGGTACTGCTTGAGTTTTGGTCTTAGCTACCCTGCCCATATGCATCGACTAGACTGATGACTGTTCCGTTGGCCTTTCTTTTTGCTTTTGGTAGCCTTAGCATCTTGACATCTAGGACACTTACATGGGTGGCATTGGAAGGATATTTCCATTGCTCTTAGGGTAGACTTTGAAGGTAAAATTGGTTCACAATATGGGAGGGAGGTTTGGTGATTCAAACATTTTCACCCAAAAAACTCATCACGAGACGCCAAGTAACTACTCTTCGACCTTCACTAGTTTGTTATGGGCCCTTATCATCCCTGACTCTCATTTGGAATGCATCCTTGTGTGCATGGTCTTGATACATAGGAATTTTTCTAGTGATGTTCTCTGTGTACTATTGGTTACCAGTTGATCTCATACTTGTATTACTTGTTTAAGTTAGAAACTATGGCTAATACCCCTATGGACACCAACCAGGAGACCCCCTTTCTTGGGGCTTCTTGTGCTTTTCCTTTCACTGGGAATTTTGGTGTTCCTTTCATGGCCATCTTGAATCTTCCTAGATTCACCCTAGGGCTACCGGTTTGGTTGATTTCCACTCCAACTATATTAAATTATCTCGATGCTTCTCAAGTAAGCACCTTATATCAAGGGAATCAAAAAATTGTTTCCCCTTCACTTGTAGATTCCTCTCCTCCTCCTTCTACCTCATGTAACGTACCCAACCCTCCGACCCGCGAAGAGGACGCTACCATGGAGTTAACCATCCGAGCTACCAGCCCCATGAACATGTGCATTCATAAAAATTGCTGAAGTAAAATGCTTGAACTAAAACATGCATATATATATAGTTATTTATCATACACAGCGGAAGTAAAATACATTCAACAAGCATTCAACATGTTCATCATGATCATTAACAGTAAATAGGATTGCAGAAGTAAAATAGACAAGATTACTTATCTTTATAAAGAAATCGTTTTGCAACCAGCTATGTCACTGCAACGTTCCACCCAACCATAGGCTAGCATGCTCTTAAATCTCTCAGCAATGCTGCCACCCCCGATCCGGGCATGACTCCACAAGGAATAAGGAACTAATAGGCTTACACATAGCAAAAATGGTAACACACAGTTCAGCCAAGCCAACACGGTTGGTTTTATCAGGCGAACAACAGATCAGCCAAGCCAACAGAGTTGGGTTTATCAGGCCATCCAGGAGCTGAGAAAGGATAATTCTAAGCTGGTGAGCTCATTGAAGAGCTGTAGACACCAACACCAGAGCCATCCTGGATTCTAGAACACCCACACACACCCAACACAAGGAAGTCAGCCCCTTCTCTGCAACGCAGTCCCTCAGACCCTGATCTTCCCTCCAGTGCTCTTCAGGGGTTGTGGAGAAGAAATCCAACTCAATAGCTCTATCCGTGTGGTTCTCAACCCACCAGGTTTGTCAAGCATATCAGGCCATCATTCACCAACCCAAAACTAGTCCAAGGACAAATATGATGAACCCACAGTGATCCAACCTTCAATACTATCATTGGGAAACTTACATAGATCGGAAAATGATCGAAACTCACAGCTAACATACACAGTTTAATGCAGATTCACAGGAAGAATCACCCCAATCCCATCAATTCATGGAAAATCAATTCCAATAGTTTCCACTACGATTCGAATGGTGAACGAAAACAGTACACAGTCCAATGCGTGGAGGCAAAAATTGGATTTCTGTGTGGATGGAAGAAAAACGAATTGCAGACCGACAATCAGCAAGATAGAGAGAGCGAACCCCCTGCAATGGTTGGTAAAACGTTTTTATTTCCCATCTTGCATGAGGAAGATGAATGGCCAAGAACCAAGGGAGTGCGAAAAAAAACGATTCCCACGTCGTGGAGAGGAGAGCAAGCATGGCATGGCAATGGTCTTCTTGCCAGCCAATCGCTGCCTCAACCAACAAAAATAAAATATATATAAAAAAAAACAAAAAATAGCCAAGGGAGGTGGGGACACATAATTTTCTCCCATGACTCCACGTTCCACATTCACATCCCCCCCCCTTCCTTATCCTTTGGAATCATGCCCCTTCTCAATTTAGTTGCTGCGAACATAGCTGGTTGAGTTGTTTTAATTAAAAAGCATGTATACATGATGTCGTAATTAAATATATTCTGCATGTCCCGATATACCATCGGTGACCATTCCTAATCAAAACACATCATAACCAAATCTTATGGTGGGGCCTTGGCCTTGAGCTCCGCACCAAGATTATTTACAACATAAGTATCTTATTTAATTTAATGTAAACGGGGATTAAAACCGGGGTGTTACACCTCATGCAGTAAAAGTTCTGATACTAGTAACCTGCAGTCTAAAAGGAATAGAAGGAGTAAGAATAAGAAGAAATATCAAAAGCAAGTGGGAACCCGTTCAACCTTTGTAGTTCAAGTTGAACCTAACCACCCATCCTCTGGAAGTCATGCTGGGGGAACTTATCCAACCTCTGTAGGTCATGTTGGACCCAAGCATTCAACCTTTGCAAGTTGAGTCGATCTTCATCACTCAGCCTATGTGGGTCATGCTAGTGGAACCCTTCCAACCTCTTCAAGTCATGTTGGATCCAATCAATGAGCTTCTGAAATTCATGATGGGGACACTCCTACAACCTCTGTAGGTCATGTTGGAACCTATAACTCAACCTATGCAACTCAAGTTGATCCTCACCACCCAGCCTTTGAAAGTCATGCTCATGGCACACAACCAACCTCTACTAGTCATGTTGGTCCCAACCACCTATCCTTTGGAGGTAATGCTGGTGGAAAGCAATCAACCAATGCAAGTCATGCTGACACCATTGAGAAAACCAACTGTTCGAAACACAATCCAAAGTTCCCTTGTAGTATTTGTGAGGGAGACCACCTTACCCATCAATGCACTGTTATTGCAGATGTCCGAAGAGTATGGTTCCAAGGAAATCTCGTTCTTGAATAGTTTGAATTTTCTCAACAACCTATTCAACCTTCGATTGATCAAGAATTTGAACCAATGTCATATTTGGTCGATCCCATTCTCCCTTTGGAGAGTGACCTTTACCAAGTGATTGAACCGATGCAATCTTTGATTAATCTCACTCTCCCTTCAGATAGTGATTTTAATCAAGCAGTTGAGTTGATACCTTCCTCGATCAATCCCACTCTTCCTTTGGAGAGTGAATAGTATACTAGTCATATTTTATTCACTTCTAGTTTTGAACCTGTTATCCCTAAATTTGGACCTAGACTACAGGATCCAAGTTTTGGAAATCTTTGATTGAAAGAGTTCAATCAGATGAAATCAAATAAAAAATAGAGGCTGGTATCAAACCAGGGCAAATAGGAATTTACAGACACTAGGTTACTGTCACTTGTTTGTACAATTTTATACAGTTTAGGACTATTGTAATCATAACATTCACACACAATTTACAATGAATAAATCTGGTATATAACAGATGGATAAATACAGGTATGTATAAGATAATCAGAGTATTTGAAGTGTAGGCTGGTATGAATAAGAGGTACAGGGAAATGAAACCAATTCTGTATAACATAAAAGCAATGACAATGTTCAACAATAAGGCTTTATGATCCCAAATATGAAATGAAACTATTACTGTTTGTATAAAGAAAAGATAACTATCAATTGAAGATAAGAATCATGCATTGGAATGTGAGTGACCAAATACACAAAATATTTATCAAAGAGACAGTTCATAAAGTACAGCAACAAATCAACATCAAATTCATTCAAAACTAAAACTTGTACATTGAAGTTGCAAGGATTTCATGAAATACAGAGGTATTTACAAGTGCTCCAGCATATCTCCAAAACAGCCAACCTCCTCTTACTAGCTCGATAGATGTTTTTATATCAAAAAATATTCTATCTAGAACTAACCATAGATCCTACAAGTTTGGATCGAACCCCTACAAAATGGGACATCAAATCCCTTTCAAAATGATTTTACATTACATGTGTCCTACAGCTGTCACACATCATATTACAAAGTCAAAATAAAACAACTTTCAAATATCTATAAACTTCTAGAAGCTTCGGCTAACGTAGCCAAGTCATTTAGAACCTGGGAACGCCTTTGAAGTCGAGCCAAATCCTTGTCCTTGTCATTTTCCTTCACCTGGGCTTTGACATGTTCAAGCTGCTTCTGCATAGCTCGCTTTTCCTTAAGGATATTCCTAGAAACCATCAAAAGCTTTTGGAACTCTGCCTCTTTTTCCTCCATATCTTCTCTTAGCCTCTTATTTTCCACCAAGAGTTTTTCATTAATATCTTGTAAATATTTGGTTTGTTCTTTATAAATCTGAAGGGATCTTTGACACTGATTAAGCTCTGAAGTCACATCTATATCTTCTTCTTTCATATCATCCTTTTCTTCAGACAGACTTTGGAGGTTTGAAACTGCATCATGTTTATTGTGTTCTCCTGTACAAAATATTTCAGGTATGGCACCTGCCACTCCCTGCAGGTCAATGAATTCTTCCATGTTCTCATAATGTTTTTCTTCCACTGTATTTATAGTCCCTTCACTAGCTGCATCCTCAATGACAACAACTTCTTTAGCAGCTTGCTGTGTTATTTCCCCCATTTCAGTCCTTGGTTTATCTTTCTTAAACAACTGTTTGCAGATTGACTTGTTAGATACAATATTTTTAAATATATCACTTAGCTTTTCTGTACCCTCCTGTATGCAGGGTGTTTGAGGGTCAACATTGCTCTGTCCAGCCTTATCAACAGCATTTATTTCTTCATTTTTATCCTTATTAACAGCATCTGCAGGGTTTATTATCTGTTGATGGGAATCCTCCATCATTTTCTTGCCCTTTTCCTTAGGGTTTTCACTGAAACCAAGTTCTGCCAGTAAAGAACTCCATGATCTTCCCTCTTTTTCCAACTGGGTTAAAACTAATAGCTTGATCAATCCCTGATGGTAGATTGATCTAGCTGTATGTGATGGGTATTTTTGCACTTTTAAAACCATCTTCTGAAGACTTTTAAGAAGGTAGAAAGGGAGATTTAGCTGTATAACACCATGAATATGCAGTAAAAGCTTTAAATGACACTTTAACACTCGGTCATACCTTCCATCACATGTAATGTAGTTCTGAACAACTTCTAAAGGTACTCTCCACGATGGCTTCATCCTGTTAACATGCACACCATTCTTCCAATTAAGCTTTTCATCTCCAGGGACTAGAAATTCACTGAAATCTTCTTTACATTCCTTTTGCTTGAACCATCTTTCGCCTTCTGCTGGCACGTTAATTGCTTTAGCAATGGAATTTTCATTCACTCTTACAGTCAAACTCTGCAACTGGACTCTACCCTCATCATAGTTTTCAATAAAGGCCATTGTTAACTGCGAGTGATAACCCTGTAACCTGTCACAAAAATTAAACCAGCCTGATTTTTTAATCAATTTTGCAGATCGTGGAAATTGTTTAATCCATTGGGTATTACTAGGCTCCAGTCTGCATATAAAGCCTACTGCTCTTTTCTTTTCAATCAGTTCAGGTTCATCATCTTCAATCTCTCTTGACATCTTGAAACCCTAGAACGATTTCAATCTAACCTGTGTAGAGAAATGGAGTTTTAAGTTTCAACCAACAGAGGTAATTTTCTTCAGCTCAGTGCTAACACCTGGAATCTTCTTGTGCTGTAGGTAAAACTTTAAAAACTAACAGAGAGACAACTCTGATGAAATTTTGAATCAGACTGGTGATAAGTCTTACCCTTGCAGACCCTATGAAACTTTGGACAGAGTATTATCAAGAAGAGAGTATTTCATATTATTGCATGCTGAAGCAATACCATTTTGAAACTGAAAATGCAGGCGAGAATATATACCATACAGATAACCCTGCTTTACACGTTCTGGGGCTTTGCAAAACGAGCATGATTTTCTGAATATTTACATAATAGTGCTCTTACCCAGGAAACTCGGTCAATCAGAAAAACCCTCAAAATGTATATCATGTACAAGAGATTTTATAGAACTGCATAATCTTCACGCTGTAACACGAACCCAGCACTGCTGCAACTGTAAATAAACAAATAGATATACTCCAATGCTAACCCTGCAAACTTTAGGGTTTGAACACAAACAAATATTTCCTGAACATGAAATAACGCAGCTCGTGAAGGTGCACTGTGAACAAAACCGGCGCTCTCATACCTCTTTTCAGCAGCCAAATGAAACATGAATTGGGGGAAAACAAAGTGTTTAGCTATTTTTTGCCATGATAACCCATTAACATCAATTGCATGAACGGTTACATTGGTGAAAAGACACCACCTGTATCCTTTATTATGCTTCCGTATTGAGTCATCATTTTATGGTAAAAATCATTAAGACATAAGAATGCCGAAGGTTCATGCTCAAAGCATAGATTCAATACCAAAATCAAAGCTTATATCAATCAAAAGTTTCATATCATAAACCATAAACCTTTCCGAAACATACCATATCTCTATTATACCATCACAACGCCATATGTTGCAAGCTCTCCATAAGCTGCCAGTTTGGGAATATGCTGCCAGTTTATAAAAATATGCCATGTAAAACATAATCCTTTGCACATACATAGGTTTTTAGTTACTGAATAGAACTTTTAATGATTTAGGGTACCTAAGGGAAACATAAGGGCTAACATTCAATAATAAAACACAAAACAAAATGAAATTTAAAACAAGAAAAACCAATGCAAATCCAAAATTTGAAAAGACACACTAGGAACAACCCTAGAGATAACAGAACCTTCTCAACAAGGGGGAACTGAATTCACTTTGGATGAACCCCCACCAAGATCTCAGATTTTTTCCTTTGATTGAGACAACCTAGCTGAGCCATGCCTTCCTTCTTATGCACCTTTCCAGATAAAGGTAAAAATTGGACGTTACACAATTTCTCACTGTATTGTTGATGAAGAAGCCTCAGTTAGTATTTTATCTACACGTGATTGGTGAGGCATGGGATCTCCCAACCTTATGTCAACTGATAGTCAGTTACTAGCTTTTGATAGAAGAACTAGTACAACTTTGGGAATTCTTACTCAAACATCTGTTACTTTAGGTGGGAAGACCGTATTAGTTGATTTCATGGTGATAGAGGACCCCTTGGACTTCAATATGCTCCTTGGGCGTGATTATGTTTATGCTATGAAAGTTTTGGTGTCAACATTATTTTGTTTGATTTACTTTACTCATAATGAATACATTGTCACTATCGATCAGTTGGATTTTCTTAATCCTTCTCTTGACCCAACTAGAGACCAAGTCTTTCCTTTATTGATTCTCAATGTCTCAATAGAAACTACCCCACCATGGGTGAGCTATGTGGCCTCATATCCCTCATGTTCACTTGCTACTGAGAAGAATCCTATGTGTTCATGTCTACCTTCTTGGGACTTAGTCCCAACAATTGAACAGGTGATCCATCCTTTACATACTGTGGATCTTGCTCTCCACCGTGTTGATCCATTTGAATATCTATAAATGTGTCCTATCTGGGATGGTCTACATCCGTCTGATGAAGTCTTCCTAAAGTCTTTGATAATGACCTTTTTATTGATGTTGGTTTAGTTGTGACTAAGTATAACTATGATTTGATTAGTACGCCTGATATTTCCATTGATCGATCTTCTTATGTTGGTCTTATTGAGTCTTTGGACTCTCCCTTTGAGCAGTAAGTTTGTGGTCCCGATGAGTTTGATTTTTCTTATAGATTTTTCAACTCCTGTGATACTAAATTTGTTCTTGCATAATCTATATTCCCTGTTGATTTTTTCTTGTCTTCTAAGGTTAATCTTACTAATTATAAACCCTCATTCCTTGGCACTATAGAATCTTCTTCAATTGATTATGGCTTGACTGTGGTTTCTGTAGAAGATAGCAAAGTTGCATGTGTTTCTACCAAAGTGACCTACATTGGATCTTTTCTTCTGAATATGATCATGATGTTGTTGTTTCTTGGAGACAGGATTTTTAGTTGGATTCACAACTATTTACTAGCCTTGCCTTGTTGTTCAAGATGTAACTTAATTTTCATCTACCCTTCTCATGCTTATGAGACTGGTTCTTGATTTCACAATTTTACCTCGTTGTATAAGCCCTCATTTATGCTCCCACTATCGCTCAAAGTTGTACCATTTTTCCTTTGCAACTTGACACATTTCTCCTTAAGGAGATGTTCCCTGAGTGTCTTTATCCCGCTTATGTTCCTTGCATTATGCTTAGGTTTGTTCCTCGCACTTGGAACTAGTTTCTCCTGCCTCTAACACTTGTTTCCTCACATTTAGATCATTCTTTTTGCTCTCCTTTGAGCTCATTAAAAACAATAAGGAGACCACAAGTTGACTTTTCTGTACTCATTAAAACATCACGGGAAATATATGGAATTATATTTAATCCCTAGTCCGACTCCTTAAAATTAAATGGATAGTCATGTTACTTGTTCTTTCAAACTTGTTAAAGTAATTGAATGATCATCCACATCGATGATAGTTTAACCCTTTTTCGAACCATGTGTATTACTTACAAAAAAGGAATACTCTATTTTGTTTGGAATCTAGAAGAGTATATTCAAGTACAAATTTATCTATTTCCGAGCCGAGAGGACGAAACCTATAGAAAAAAACCTGTTCGAGCTTAGTTTTTTTTCATGCTCTTGACCTAAAATGAAAAATATTCTGAGCATTCTTTATGTCATTGTCATGCTCGCTAAAACCCTAGTACAAAAGCATCGATTTACTATTGTCTAGACCATTCTCGTAAATAAATGGAACTTTCAAAGTGATCTTGCTTTCCTTCACACTTGTTAAAACTAGAACACTTCTACTTTCTTTTGAAGGAGCATTAGTTTGGTGATAATTTACCCCTTTTTCGGACTTTGCTAACTAACTACGAAAAAGCCATACCTTAGTTCTCCTAAGATAAGAGAGTTCTCCTCTGGATTTTTTTACACTTTTTCGGACTTAGGAGACTAAATTTACAAAAAAGCACCCGATAGAGTCTTCTTTGGATTTTTTAGAATCTTAAAACTATGAAAGTACCATCGAGAATCCACTAATTTAGGTTCATAAAATCCATGAATTTGTGCTTTATCAAGCATTCTTCTATCTCTTCTTCAAGCTTGCCAACAATGAAGAAGGTCTCAGGTTTTCTTTCTTCAACTCGTTAAAACTTTACAAGAAAGAAGGGAAAGGTAAGTTCATTCACATGTATTTTACATCATGGCAGCAAGTCTTGTCTCATTGAATAGAGAACCAATTTTGAATCTATCAATAGTTGGGTCCAATTTTTTTGACCTTATCCTGATTCAGAATTTTACTCCTCTAGTAGACTCATTTTCCAATTATATGGGGAATATGTCAATGCCTCCTACATTGCATATTTGTATCGTTGGTCCTTTTCATGTCAAAAATATTCATAAGTCACTTTTTGTTTCATGCTCACTATTCAAGGATAAACCTTTGTTAGCCATTATGCAATTTCCCTGACCTTTTGTTTTGGCCATTCCTTGGTATCTGTTCATTACATCAAGTCACTTCTGCAGTCCTTGCTCCAATACTTTGTTCCAATTCTAGATCCAATGAATCTTTGATTTACCTCGTGTTGGATGATGAAGGATGCTTTAATTCCTTCCTTCCAATGGGTCTCTTCCTATCGAATTTAACACATATTGCTATCGGAATGAGATTTAGAGTTTATGAAAGTACCTTGGGGATTGCATTCATAAGTGGCAATTTCCCTCGCGATTGGGTAGTGGGAATACCTTAATGTCTCCTACTCGATGGATTCTTTAGGTGTTCGACTTCAAGACCATTTATTCACACTTTTTATAATGTACTTGGTACCTTGGGGACCATTTTCATTAATGGTGGTTTCCCTCACGTTTGTTAATGGTTCTCATCAATGACTGGGTATCAAATGGTTTCCTCCAGGTTTGATTTTAGTTCCTTTATTCACATGGTTAGGATTTGTAAATTTTGGTGGTTTGGATTGAATACATTGGACCAGTAGTAGCATCGTCATTTCTTGTTATTTCCCAAGTTGTGCAATAACTTGTCACACTTCATATGACATTTTTTGAGACATAGATCCACCTTGTATTCCTGTGGCTATGATCAATTATTAAGCATGGATCCACCTTCTTCAATTATGGACATGAATCCTTTAGATTTTATATAGCAACTTTTTTCATATTGTGTGACCATGATAGTTACATCAGTTATATAGTTGTTGGATCCGCCTGTATCTTTATGGTGATTATTTGTATATGGACATGTATGTACCAGAGATCAGTTTTGTGTGGCATTTATCTCTCTTTCAAGTACCTGTGTTTGAGCCTAGGATATTGGATTCTCTATTATTTTTGACTCCATACTCAGATGTTTCATTGTTTATAATGTATTTTGGCTATAGTATTCCCTTCTAACCTCATACATTAGGGGGCATCTGTTATAGCCTAAAATGACACATCTCTTCCTATGACCACTTTCCATGATTTCGTTGCATGTCGACACTTCCATGATGACACTTCATGAAAGTCACTAAAACTACACCTATATTGGAGGAGCCATATATATCAGAAGACACCAAATCTTTAAAATGCTTGGAAGCACCCTAAAAATGATCTTTTTTTACCCATTCATGAATTTACTTAAGCAAACCTGTGATTATACCTTGCATTCACGACTCTACTTCATAAAACCCACGCTTTTCACCTGAAGTGGAAAAAAAAAGTATGGTTAATTCTCGAATTAGGGTTGGTTTGGGTGGTTTTGGAATTGATTTGGAAGTTGTAAACTAATCCCTATTCGACCCCTACTCTTCAAGAAAGTATATAATAGAGGGAGAGAGGTTTATGGAGGGGACTCGAACCTTTTCATTGTTATGCTGGTGGAATTGAGACTCTCATCCCCCCTAGCTTTTCCCTAGATTCCATATCCCTATGGTCCATAGCTTGGAGGCTGAGATCCTTCAAGAAGAGAAGTAAGAGAACCGGATCAAGGTTTCTTGAGGTGCCTAGCAAGAGAAGAAGGTGAACTCTGTACTTATTCCACTTGATCAATAAATATGTGATGTCCTTTTTATTCCCAAATCATTGCTCAATGTGTTTTTAATATCTATTATGATTATATGATGATGCTTATCAGGTTATGGTTTTATGTTTTATTGAACATAATCTCATTTCATATAGTTAATTTGTTTTGAGGAAGGTTAAACTTGTTTTGCGGTTCTCTTGGAGCAAGAGGAGCAAGATAAAGAGCTAGAGAAAGATTGGACCATCCTTTAGTGAATCAGGTATGGACCTTACTTATCTCTGAATCGTGCTTATACTTGCTTGTTGAATAGTATACATATGTCTTTCAACCCTAGTATGTTGACGACCTATTAACCCCCAACCATAGGAACAATTTCCTCTACAACACTCATGTACCATATTCCAATACAATAGGATGTTTAATGTATGCAATGGTGTGTATTAGACATGATATTTCACATGTAGTAGGTGTTGTTAGTAAGTACATGGAAAATCTAGGAAAAGAACATTGGAACGCGGTGAAATGGGTGCTTCGATACCTAAGATGCACAAGTGACTATTGTATCACCTTTAATAATAACAGTGATTATGTATGTGGTTTTGTTGATTCATATTTTGTAGGTGATTTGGACAAGAGAAGGTATACTTCAAGTTATGTCCTTACTCTTGGAGGTGGAGATATAAGTTGGATTTCAAATCTTCAGGAAACAGTTGTTATATCTACTACAGTGGCTGAATACATTGCTTCCTCACATGCTTACAAAGAGTAAATTTAACTAAGAGGTCTTCTTAGAGAAATTGGAAGGTTGTAGAATAGTGTGCCTGTCTTCTATGATAGTCAAAGTGCTATTCATTTGGGTACAAATCATGTTTAGCATAGTAAGTCTAAACATATTGATGTAAAATATCATTTTGTAAGACAAACCGTTAGTGAAGGTGGAGTCGATCTGAAAAAGGTCCATACTCAAGGAAAATGTGCATATATGTTCACAAAACCAGTATTGTTAGAGAAGTTACGATGGTGTGTAGCTTCTCTTGGTTTGAAAAAAAGGTGATAAATAGTCTTGGGAAAAGTATTTCTAATTTTTTTTGTCAAGTTGGAGATTGTTAAATGAAACTAAACTAATGTGTTTATGGGATGTTTCTCATTACTGGTGTTTATGGGAAGTTTCTCATAAGGGGCATAACCGACAACAATTTAATCATGTAACTTATTTCATAAAGTATATAGTGCATGGTTGGGATACGTAATGTAGTGAGTTGTCTGAGAGGTTGAGGCCCATCATGTAATCTCTCCTTCCTTTTTGCAGGCTTTTACACCATTTTGTATCTAACAAGCACATTCAATAAAATACACAAATCATAATTTTGCTTTTATTTTTATGTTTTTTTTCAGAATGATGGTTATATTTGGAATTATATATACAACTTAGAACTGTGAAAAATTTGTAGAATTGAAAATAGGGAGATAGATTCATTGAATCAATAAATCATTCAGCACCTTGCCATACAAATTACAACATCCTATCCTTTCCAATAAACATAACACTAACCTTCTTTAAATCTAGAAGTAACAGCTGTAGTATACATAGTATACATAATATGTTCATCCCCGCATCAAGATGTCTTTTTCCCCTGTTATATATATGTATGTATGTATGTATGTATGTGATCCCTCCATTGATTCTGTTGGAGATGGACAGCTCAGTTGAATTATATCCATTGCAAGGAAACCTATGAAGTTGGCTATTTGAATGACCAAATTCAAAAGGGAAACGACCAACTAATCCAATGCGATGTTTTAATGGGTGAGATGAAGTAGTGCATCTTCGTTATCCTTCCTCACTTGCTCGGATTCTTGCATCTTTCTCTCTATCTCAAGTTTGTTGACATATTCTTCTCCTCTATCATTTGTGGGGAATTCTTCAAATAAATGATTCCCCTTGAATTATAATTTAAAATAAACACATGTTGAGTTAGTTGTTGTCAAGGACACACTATGTGCTTTCTTTTCTACGACCTGCTTGAGTTTCCTAAAAACATGCTAAATCATTCAGTTTGTTGGGAGATCTTCTAATGTCATCAAGTTGACTCACTGAAGAATTTTATTTCCAACAATGAAGAATTTAGTCAGATCCATCTTCTTTGTTTTTGTTGTTATGAATGAATGGAACATATTTTGTGGAAAGAGCCTTGGCTCCACAGGATGGTGAAATCGCACTTTAAATATTTTGTTGGTTTTTTTTGGTTAAGGAAAACCATTGATGCAAAAGTAGTAATGCCTAACTCTAACAAGGCTCCCAGTGGCACTCCTTCAAAATGGATTCCAAGTTTGAACGTGTGGATTGAAATACTTCATATCGCAACAGTTACTTGACTAATATGAATGGAAAATATTTTATTTAGTTTATTCTATCAGTTGACATTCTTCTCCAAAAACCCTTTTCTTCGAACACTCCACAACATCAATTGAATTATGAATTTGAAATAGAACCAGCGCATTCATTCCTTGTAAATACCACCATTGAAATAGATCAACTGTGTAGTGAATTCAGAAGATCCAAACATAACCTTCCCCCCTGCAAAAAAAAAAGAACGCATAATTGAAGCCTAAAGAGAATACAATCTTGCATCAAATGTGTTTAAAGGCCATTACAAAGCTAAATCTACAAAGCGTCTGTAATTATGATTTGTTTACCTTTTTATTTAAAGCATTCATGTATAAATAAGAGGGTTCTCTCCTCATTTAAAGAGGAGGCCTCTTTAGTAGTGTGGAAGTACAAAAATAATTTATGTAAAGTCTTTTTGGAGAATTAATCATTTAGTAAGAGTTAGTCATGAAGTTGAATTGGATTGCTATGTAATCGATTGATGGTTTAATACAAGCATTTTCATTTCTGCATATTGATCTTAATTCCTTTATGATGCATTAGTAGTGTTGATTTTATGTGAGCTCACATGTCAAATGTTGATTGTTTTAGATTAGTTTATTTCCTGCAATTTCATACTTTTCTAAATTAGATTTCTTTTCATGTCATTTTCTGCTTTCATAAACTAGATTCAATTTCCATCACATGTGTTTTCTTACATTAAGTTAGTCCCATGTTTTATTAGATTTCATTCACATGTGTTTTCAATTTCAGTCGCATGGAATGTTAGATTAAGGTAGTAGTGTTACTCTGACCTTGCATATATCTTGCTTGTACCTCATAAGTTTACGATCTTCTAGGATTGATAATTTATGTAGAAATTACTATCATCTATTTTGCTCGACCCTAGTCACTTATAGTTTTAATTGTTAATTCCATCTATTCATTTCTTAAATGAAAGAGAGAAGATTTCACATGAGGCATGCTTCTCCGAGCAAAGTCAATAACTCTCAATATTAGGGAACAAGTTTTCAACCATTTTAAGATAAATGTATAATAATTTCATTCTTTATTTCTTACATTTATGAACACATCTGATATATATATATATATATATATATATATATATATATATATCATTAAAAACTAGTGAATATAGAGANACTAGTGAATATAGAGAATATTATTGGCCAACCCCAAAAATGTCAATACAAAAGATTGAGCTTTTGCACTATCAATGTATCATCGCTGAGCTTATAATAGACTTGCATCTATCAATGTAATCAATAAACCATCTCAACTAACTCCATAAGAACATGAAAGTTGCTACTTTAAAGAACATGGCAATGAAATTTGTGTTTTGAGCCAACACTATCTCGTCTTGGTTTGGTCTTTAGTTTATAAAATCTTGTATGGTTGCACCATCTTGTCTTGGTTTGGTATTCAGTTTACAAGTAGGTGATGCCTACCACTTAGTGAATTTAATGAAGTGAAGTGCAATTGACAGTTTGTTACACATATCTTGATCATTATTGTTTGTATATATTTGTTATCCTATCAATCATTTATCCATCATTTCTAATTTTCTTGTTTATCTAAAATTAATGTTTTTTTAAAATAATTACAACTATTCATATATATTCTTTGTTTTTGCACTTTTTAATAATATATCTTTTGCCAATGAAAATGGCATCTCATTCACAAACATCACAAAATTGCAACCCAATAAGATTTCTTCAATATTTTCAATATTACTTTTTAACCTTTTAATCTACGACTATTTTTTATTACTTTTCAGTTTTTATCTACAACTATTCTGGGATAGTGTCAATATTCTTCAATGCATTATATAAAAAAACATATAGTTCAAATAAAAATTGAAAAATAGCGAGTTAATAACTATTCTGGGATATGCTCCAGTGTCAATATTCTTCAATGCATTTATATAAAAAAACATATAGTTCAAATAAAAATTGAAAAATAGCGAGTTCATATTTATTATTAGTTTAATCTTCCTTTAATACTTATAAAATGTTATTTATATTTTAATAAATAAAATTTTAAAAAAATATCAGAAACACTGACCTTCAAGTCTACATGTCATCCAACTTGGCTACAGCAAATTGGCAAAAACAAATTTGCATGTCATCCAACTTGGATAATATGATTACCTCGGCAAATCGGCAAAAGTGTAGATTTCTATAACCTTTTGAGGATTTATTATTTGGCTACATTATCAAACTTTTATAACCATTTTTTTTATTAACTAAGTTAGTGTCAATGGAAAGATCTACGCAAACTAGTAGTTGTGTTATTAATATATCTAGTTTATCTTTAGGTCTAATTTTTGCATTCTCCACTTTTTTATTTACTATTATATAATATTCCAATTCTTAAAGCATGGACTTGCTGTTTTTAATCGTCTTAATTTTTGCATTCTCCACTTTTTTATTTACTATCTTATAATATTCCAATTCTTAAAGGAAGGACTTGCTACTTTTAATGGCCCTTCTTATTATTCCCTACCAGCCAGCATGGAATAATTCCCTGCCAACCAGCATGGAATAATTCCCTGCTTGCCAGCATGGAATAATGTAATTGGCTATGTAATTGGCAATTGCCTTATGAATCCGTCTAATATAATATTTTAAGAATTTCCAAGCCAATAACAACCTAATACCTTCTCCTAGGTGTTCTAAAAGTTAGGATTTTGATCCATTTGCTACAACCATTATTGTCATCTAATAGTTGGGATTTTGATCCATTTTCTACAACCATTATTGTCGTGGATGTGCTCAAGTGAAGAAAATTCCAACTCATTTATTTATTTTTTCTTCTTAAATAATAGTTTTTATTTAAAAAAATAAAATTAGTAAATAATAATTTTATTTTAAAAAGCAAAACAATTATTTAATATTTTTTAAGAAAAATAAAATTATTATTTTATCAAACATACCCACCCATTATTCGTTTTAACATGCTATCCACCAATTATTCCTGTTAACATGTTACCCACCAATTATTCCTTTAACATGTGACTTCTTAGTTTTTTTAAAAAGGCAAGAAGGTGTTATTATATTAAGATGCAGCTTTCTTGTCTTCTTCCATTTCCAAGCTTTAAGTCCTCACCGAAAATACATAATCTATCATACGATAGCAGTGTAAATCTTTGAAAAAAACCTATTAAAATTTAAGGAGTACAAAATTTCCACTAAACACTATTTATGATAAAAAATCATAAATTAAAAAAAAATAAACACAAAGTTACCATCTTTTAAATTTTAAAGTTTCTTTATAACTTTTACTTCACCTTTGAGAATAAGTAAAATGTATGTTAAGTGTATAGCTCCTTAATCTCTAACACAATTTTATTCCAAAAATTTATACTATTCCAAATGGTTTACTTTTCCTTCAGTGCTTTTGCAAATAAAAATAGCTCGGAAGAAGATACTGCTTCTATTCTTGGTGACCCCTTCAAGAAAAGTGCACCTTTCTCCATTCCATCCGCCCCCTACTTTAAAGTATTGCTCCACTTTATAGCTAAAGCAGTATTCCCAATCCTAGTAAGCAATTGAAGAATTAAAACCATTTTTAGAATTCAACAATTAGCAATTTAAACTACTATTTTTTCTATCTTTAACAGCTTGGCCGGTGAAGATTCAAAAACCTCGCAAAACCCTTCCTATATTTATTCTATCAAAGTGTTAATCTGCTTTCTCTTGCTTTGTGTCTTTGCTTCTCGTGTTGGTGGAGGGTTCCAGGAATGAAAAAACCTACCCGATTCAAAGCTTACCGAGCTTTTTCTTTATCTGCTTTATCACAAGAATACTGCCTAAGAATTATAGTTAGAGCTAGTCTTACTTGAGCCAATGTTACATTCATTCATAATTCATAGTCACTCAACAAGAGCATACATGTCACTTATAAGAATTGAACCTGGCTGGAGAGGATAACATTCATTCCTCCCAACCACCCAAGCTACAACCAATGCACTCTTAAAAATTAGGGATCTCAAAATTTTCACTCTACATTCCACCCATTCTAAAGCTTAAAAATCATGAAAAAACTTCGAAAAATTTAAAAAAATACTTTCTTTTAAAGTTTCCAAGGTAAAATGTCACTCTGAGGTTTTTTTATTTCTAACCACTGTTATTAAAAATAAAACTACACTTCTAAAGTGGTTATCTCCATAGAAATTATCAACGTTTCCTGAAACCAAAAACAATTACAAATGTTCTATAATTCCCGCGTCTAGCATTTTGTCTATCTCTGCTTTGACCTTCTCTTTATATCTCGGATTTAGTCTATACAATCATTGCTTGACAAGTTTTGCATTGGGGTTGAGGGGAATCTTCATTTCTCCTAGATCACTAATAATCCCCTTCATTTCTGAAAACTTAGTTGGAAATAGATCCTAGAATTCATGCAGTAAATTTGCAATATTCCTTAGTGTATCATCATCCCAATAGTCCCAAATATTGGTAAATTTTAAGTTTTTTGGAGAACTATTATTCACCTTATTTGTTCTGAGGGGATTCAAAAATTTATTATTAGATAATCCTGACCCCTCCACTGCTCGAATAACCTCATATCCAGGAATATGTATATCATGTGGATCATCATCTTCAGGCTCTCCGGTTATATTATAGCATTCCATTAAATTCTGAACTTTCAAACTGCTCTGAGGAAAACTTGACATTTGAACATGGATGTGTTCAAAAATCTTGGTTCTGATAACGTCCAGAGAAGGATCAAATTGTGGAATGTCATTAACAAAACTAAAAATATGTGTGAAACTAGTAGCTTATAGCTCTTCCCATTCTACAGTTTCATGTCGCAGCTCAACCGATGTGTACTAGTTTCTTGGTATCATGTCCAAAGTATGTATGAACTAATGAACCCATTCTTGTCGCGACGATGTCATCCATGAGGCACGACAATTTTCAATGTGGTCAACAGGATTCGCTAATCCGGTATATTTATGGCTAGAATAAGAAATATTTTTGCCAAATCTGATTTCTAGTAGCCGTCGACATTGGGACCATTCTAAAATAGATTGATTATGAGCAACCTACCACCTGGCAAGGGTAGCTTTCACTGCAACATCCAATGATAACAAGCGCCGAGGTTCCAAGACTTTATCTTCAAACTCTGTAAGAAATGTATCTAAGTTAGGTAATCATTCATACGTAGGTAAATCACATACCTTAGTACCTACCCATCGCAGAGATTTCATGATTCTTGTACACTTCCGCATTAATTATTACCTCAATTATCATAGTTTAATCTTAATTAATAACAAATAGAATTAATCAATGCAAATTGACATAAACCCACCTAATATACAATTTATGTACTTTCATTTTTTTTAGTTTAATTAAGAAAAATTAGAATTAAGTCTATCAAATTCACCGTTAAACCTACTTAAATAAAAGCGATAATCATTTTTATTACTAATATAAATTATATTCTATGTTGATAGTTTATTCCTCTAATATGTAATATATTTTATATATTAAATATTTTCAAATAATAATTTCATTCTTACCCACTTTTATCCAACTATTTTTTTATAAAATTGCTTTTAAAAACATGTACACTTCTTATACTATGGTGATATCTTTCGATAATTTATCCTTCAATGCCACTCATTTTTTTTAACAATAGTTTAAATAGAGTTAAAGTTTTATATTTTAGTGGTTTATTAAATGCTACGAATAAAATTAAGTTGTTAATATAATATTAAATGAAGTTATTTTAAATAAATTTGTCATTACTGTTTCATGTAATATTTTAAATAAATGTGGAAATAACACAAAAAAAACATGTACCCTAATCAACATTAAAAAAAAGCATCACGTTGTTATATCGTATTGTATGTTTTATTTTTGAGGGGTAGCACTGCTAGATGGAGTCCAAATCCAAAGACCGTTTGATATTGAGGTCGGAGGTTCAATTCTCACGGATCCAACTCTCTGGATCCTTCGGGATTAGGCTCCCAAAACTAAATTTAATGGGGAAAGGCCCCTTCGGGTGTCCCCCTATAAGTATTACTGTGGATGTAGCGAGTCTCAACCTCTATTGTCAAGGCTGTGAACCGCGTGAAAAAATCATATTGTATGTTTCAAATTTAAGATATGTTACAAGTTTTTTTTTTCAACACACAAAAAAAAAAACTGTTCCTTGATATCCAATAATATGAATCAAACTTAACATTACAATGGCCTTGAAGAATCAACAATACTTCAGATCTCAAGCCAAAAAAATACTCGCAAAAAAACATTAGAGCCTCTGCTAGGAAACAAAAACAACTGTCATTTTACAAACTTTAAACAAATAAAAATTGACAAAGTTGTCTCATGGACTTAGAATTCAAAATAGACTGAACCAAACATTAACTAAATTTATGAGACAATAGTGAATTTAGAACATAAATAAAGTTCCAAAAAAAGTGACTTCATCTCAATATGCGTGAAAAGAACAAGAAGATAACTTAGAATGGTTCAGATTCTCTTTATAAAATAGAAACCCTTTAGCGAATCCTAGAGCCTTCTTAGAGAACTGATCAACCCATGCATTGGACTGCCTATAAATATCACTAAAACAAAGTAGTTGGAATTTCCTTTGAAGCTCCCAAATTCTAAGTTTTTGGCCTTCCAAAATGATCACGTGTAGACATGACCTCTTGCCACCGAGTCTATGACAACTTGTGAATCCCCCACCACTTGAAAAGATAAAAAATTCCATTTCCAAGAAAAAAGAAAGATCCCCCAAAGAGCCAATAGATCGGCTATAGAGTTAGTACCTGATACACAAGCCATCCACAGTTGAAAAAAGTGGCCCCTTGTCACTTTTAAAACCATAGTTGCTCCACAAACATGAGATTGCAACACCATCAAAGAAATCCACTAGGCATAACCTATGAAGAGATGGAAACTGTAAAGCATGCATAGGTAACTCAATGGCTTGTTGCGTATAATCCATAAAAGCTCCAACAATATTTCACGTAATATTAATTAAATTTCTCTGTCGATTTTTAAAAATAATAAGATTTCTATAAGGCCAAAGACCCCATAAGACAAACAACGACAACTTTGAGTGAGAGCTAACAGTAGATGCCCAACCCCAAAGGATACCTTTAAAAGAAACTTGTCTCCATCTATAAAAAAATATTCAACACATGAAGAACTTCAGCTGAAACTTTCTGAGAAAAAAAACATGATGCAAATAAATGATTGACTAAATCCTCACTAGCACAACATAAAGGGAAATCACCCACCAAGATCTTGTTTTCAAGGACCACTAACAAAACAATTGCAATTTCAACTAGGAAACCCACTTCCATAAAAGCCTAAATCACTATTTATCATATGTAGATCAGAATTATTAGAACTAAATAGAATCATAGGTTAAAGAAGATCCAATAGCCTAATACCTTATTGAATCAACCCTTAAAATTTACAAGTTATTTACATTGAAAAATAAAAATTACTTTAAAATTTTGAATAACCACTTATATTTTTAAATTTTACAAATATATTTATATATTTAATTTCAATCCACTATTTACAAACACCTTTTAAAATAAAAAATTATTGTAAATAAATTATATTGATTTTAAAAGTTAAAAGTTAATAACTTTGAAATTTTAAAAATAGTAAAAAAAAACTGTCATCGAGACGAGGAGCGACATTCAGAAACGAATTTGGATGAATGGATGTAGTGAATATATAGAAACCAATAAAACATGAAACCGGTCAAAACAGGTTCGTGGAAACTCTCATAATCGATTGGTAGTACAAAGCAGGTTCTTGGAAACTCCAGGCAACATTATAATGATGGGTAGGTGATGAGTCTATGACGCACGATACGTGTTCCAACTTCGTCTTGTGATATGACTTGGCGTCCATTCAATATTCTTCATGGATCACCACTCATTATTGTAATATGAATTGGCGTCCACTCACTATTCTTACTGTGGTCTTTGGAATATTGTTGACTATCTTTAACTGTTTTCGCTAACAATTTGCTTGCTTTGAATGAGAACGCCAACTAGGTTTATACTGGTCACTAACCAGTATGGACTGGGTTAGCGTTCTCGTTCAAGGCTAGCAATAATCAGTTGTAATGTCCCCAAAAATTGAAAAAAAAAATTATAGGCTAGTGAAAACTACCCAAAATGGATCATTTGTACTCATGCAGAAACATAGATGCTCCTTAAACTTTCAACCTCTTTGGATTCTGCCCATTGTCTTGTTAATCTATTATCCATTCCATGACTATTAGTTCATTTAATTCTTATGTCTTAATTCTGTTATTTAAACTGTCGATCTATCATAGTTACTACTGTCGGTGAATTAATGAGTTATTTAGATCATTCTTTTACTCCTGCTTATGTGTACTTTGTTTATTAAATAAAAGCTAACTTAACTTTGATGATGGGGATAAGGTGGTGGAGTGGCGGGACTTATTCTCCCATGACAATCTGAGAGGCAAGGTTATTCTTCATTATGCAGGCTTACTTAGTTCATTTGAACTAAGGCACCTTATTCATTGATTCACAGGTTACTCTTGCAACATTGGGATTATTGGTTACTTGACACAATCCAGTTCTTAATTAAATTTTCCCATTCTGCCTTGTAATTTTGTTACTGTGTCATTTTACTACTCAGGTACGTCCTATGTTTACTAATTATCTGTATTTGTTAAATTACTAAATGGTTATGAATTATCTTATTGTCCTTCCATTATTATTTTCTATCTCTTATTTACCTACTTACTCGTCTCTTGTTTCTATTTTGTAGGTTTTACATTGGTGACAAGCTTGTAGACTTACTCTTGTTCTTTCTAGCGAGGGAATTATGGCATAGTACGTTTTCCATATTGCCTAAATGCTACAACCTAGACCTATGACTTGAGCGCATACACTACCTATATGGCTAGCATAAAAGGCAAGTGATAACACTAAAATCTTGATGCTAAGGGCACACATTATAACGTTATAAGATACTGTTAAGGGAAAACATTGTAACACTATATGATAGTGGTATAGCTGCGCATACCATATAGTTGAGACTATGGTATATATACGATGTCAATTGTATTGAGCTTGCACTAACTTTTAAGGGGTGGAAAAACCATAGTATAGAGGGTTTAACATAAGACAAGGTTGATATGATGTTGGTCCACGATCTTATGGTTGGGGTTTATGGTGGCGTTAATGGCCACCAGCTGGTGCCATTAATTCCATTGGGGTTGGTGAAAACCCTTGGCGAAGGAATTGGCACTCGTTGTAAGTGCATTATGGTATGGCCATTGTGGTGTAGTGAAGCCTCTACGCGTTTGGAGAATGGAGTCGACCCCAATGATTCACAGGTAAGCTCATCCGGCTTTGTGTAGAAAAGCAAGTGTTTTGTTTGGTTTTCTCCATGGCATGGTCATGCTTCTCATGCCATTGTTTCCTTGTTACCGGTGGAGATGAAGGCACTCCGGGGTTTGCACAGGGTTATGCTGTTGAGATGGGATTTCTCCTCTATGTCCATGGTAAGCCTGTCAGCAAGAATCACTTTCCTCCTCTTGTTTTAGGCATTCCTGAGTTGGAAATATTTACTAGGTTGTGGTTTCATGTGGCACTTGGTTACTCTTCCTTCGGGGTTTATGTTGTAATTTGCTTTGGTTTTAAATGGACTCTCATATAGAGCTTTGGCATTTGCTTGGGCTGTGGCTACACCATTACTTGTAATGGTGCCATAGCTCACAGCATGCCATTAATGTTTTAAATACTTGACTGTCCAACAAAGGGATTTCATGCCTCTCTATGTAAATACATGACACATTGGTTTTTAATATGAAGACTGTAAATGATTTGATATGAAAACCTACGATTTAGTTTACCGTTTGAATACCGTGTAAACTTGGGTTTTGGTATGGTTTATTTACTTACTATGTTTTATGTGGACTGTAATGGAATCGATTGTGGCCTTACAGCCTTTGGAAATTTAATCTATGTATAAATTATTATGTTGGGTTATGTCTGTTTTCACGGCTCTCTGTTTGTTTGGTTTATATGTTGAGTGGGGAGCTTCTAGAGCTTAGGCGTTATGCCATGGGCTGCACCATTGTAACAATAGTGCCATAGCCCATTGGCTTGCCACCACGTGCTCTATGTTAGCTTATAAATAGAGTCTGGGTTTTTAAATAGAGTATTTTGTTCTTAGTTTGCATTGGCTCAGTGTGGGTGGAGGCCATGCCACGAATGACATGTGCCTCTCCCAATGACTGCAATAGCTTTTTAGTTGGTATTTTAAAAATCAAAATTGTTTACTTGGAAGAAAAAATAAGGCTGTAACAGCTGGGGTTATCTCGACCCACGATATCGATTGGTTTTAAAACATGACTGTGTGTTTAGTTTGAAATCTTGGCCGAGGCCATGACTAGGGTCTTTATGACCTCACTGTTAATGTAAGCGTTGTTTGGGTTTAAAGGATTGTGGCATAGCTTCAGAGCGTAGTGTGTACATGTTAGATATCTAGCATGGACTGTAGAGAATGGTTAATAAGAGGTTTGGTTATGTGTAGGTAGATTTAAAGGGGACTTTTAAAACCCTTTGCATTTATAATGGATGACTGTAATAATAGGACTGTGAATTTAAATACTTGAGTTATGTTAATGGATACGATTTGGATTGTGGATTTTATATATTAAAACAGAGTTTGATAATGGACCACATGGATGGTCACGATTCCTTCTCTGTTTGGTTAATGTTGATTATGTTTATTAAAATTGAATGTTATGAAATTTAAATTTGGTTTTACATGGTTAAGTAGGGTAGACCTTAGAAAGTCTTTAATAATTTGTTAGCTTGTTTATTATATGAATGATGTTCTTTAGTTTATAATAAATCACAATAGTACATAAATAATAAAACTATTTGAAGATTGATATATATATATATATATATATATATGTAATTCTATATATATATATATATATATATATTTAACCTATAATCCTGAACTAAACTTGAATTTAAAAACAACCCTCTGCTGAAAAATGGAATACGTAAGCAAAGTATTAAATACAGAGGACATGGCAAAAACATAATACTAAGATAAAACCTAGTTAATATAGGAACATTTATGAGAGATGCAACCCTAAACATAAACAACATATGATTAGTAAATTACAGATACAAACCCTATCAGATTTTGAACCATAAGACAGAACCATTAGGGTTAGAAATTTCATTGCAGCCATTACTTAACACAAACAGTAATGAAACTTTGGAAAGAAATAGAATAGGCCTTCAAGGGTTTCATACCTGAAAATTGAATCTTTGTCAATGGTTGCACCTGCACACTTAAATAACCAGTGTTAACAATTCAATGCAAATCTGACCTTTGTTTGATGACCGAATCACTTGGGAACTACCACGTTCCTCCCAACCATGACCTGAAATTGTTCCTGGTTCTAATCCGGATCCCCCCGAGATGGACTCCAACATGCAAGTAGCTTAGAGATCCTAAGCTAGGGTTTCCTAACTGGTAATCAGTTCTAGATCAATCCTATTTTCCTTGTAGGAAAATTTCTTCAAGAAAACACTTGAGAGAAAAATAGGGAGAACAATGATTCTCCTAGATAAAAAAAACAGAACCCCCAAGCCTTTGCTTGGATTGAGTATTTATAGGCATAATTTTCATTCAAAGAGGCAGTTAAATCAAGAAATCCTTGATTTCTTGATTTAACCCTTTTTTAATTTACTGGAGTAATTTTCAATTATTGACCTAGGAACTTTTAACTAGTTTCTAGTTAGTCTTTCATAGATATTTCACTATTTATTAATCTTTTAATAATAAATAATAATTGGTGGAGCTTCTCTTCTTTATTCAATTATATAATTAATCGTAATTAATTCTTTATACATACTATGTATAAAATACATAGTATTAAAATACTTGTTAACACTTATCTTCCGGCATCATGTGCCATGATCCCTAGACTTAATGGTGCTTCTTTTATGAAGGTCAAGTAGATAGATGGCTTAGGTATACTGGGCTAGGCAAATCTAAATATCCTTTAATGTTGGATTTCCCTCGTATAACATGGTAATTCTTCAATACTTGATGAGAATACAGAAATTCAGAATTTCATTTAATCACTTAAAAATAAGTATGATGAGATCAATATTATTCCTCGAGTCATTTTCACTCGGAGGTGATTTTAATCTTTTCAGTAACCCTTGGCGCTTACCAGATTCCATACTCAAATCTTATAACAGGGAGTTACAAACATAGTGCGATTCTAGAGCTCTCACTCAACACTAAATGCTAGGATGTAGTTGTACGATACAGCTAGGGATACAATGGCCAAAGATTCGATGCTCCAGAGCTTATGCTCAACACCAACATGGAATGCTCCATAGCTTATGCCCAACATTTCCAATTATATTTTCATGTGTTCTAGAGCTTTATGCTCAACACAAACGTAAGTACTCATGTGTTCCAAAGCCTCTCGCTCAACACAAAACATCTCATCGATCATGTGCTTCAGGGTCCACACCCAACACAAACATTTCATCAATCATGTGCTTCAAGGACCATGCCCAACAAAAAGCATATATATACCTATATATCATCAACAATTGGCTTACGCCCAATATACAAAACAAATCATCATGTTCATATGCCTTGGGGTCTTCGACCCAAAAATAAAACATCAATATAATCATCATGATCAGTAGGCTTATGCCTATAAATGGTAGGTCCAAAATTCGAGACATTACATCCCTCCCTGCTTAGTACAACACAGTCCCTAGTGTTCTAGGGACTCTAAATGATATCATGAAACAAAGCAGGGTAAGCCTTTATCATGGTGGCCTCATTCTCCCAGGTAGCCTCATCTACCTCAAAGTGCTTCCATTGCACTTTCAATTGGACCACAGTGCGCTTCCAAAGTTGTACTTCTCTCTTGTCCAATATATGCAAAGGCTCAGGGGACAATTCCCCCTCAGGTTCCACCTGTAATAAGGACCAATCAATGACATGCTTAGTGTCATAAACATATTTGTTTAATAAAGATGCATGGAATACATTATGAACTCTTATGTGCACAGGTAATGCTAATTCATAAGCCACTGGTCCTTTCTTGGCCAGAATTTCAAAAGGTCCACAAAACCTAGGTGCCAGCTTACCACACCAACCTAAGCTCAACGAGCTCCGTTTTGCTTTCACTTTCAAGTAAACATGCTCACCTACTTGATAGTCTTTATATTTTATTTTCTTATCCGCATAACTTTTCTAACAGTCTTGTGCCTCTTTAAGGTTTCCCTGGACCTTGGTAACTAACTGTTCCAAGTCCAATAATAGGTTAGGCCCTAACATGAACCGATCCACCGGACTGTCCCAAGTAACTGGGGTCCTACACTTCCGTCCATAGAGTACCTCGAAAGGACTCATCTTGGTGGAAGCCTAATACCCATTGTTATATGCAAACTCTGCAAGGTGCAGATAATCCTCCCACTTGGTGGGGCTGTTCATGACATACATTTGAAGCATGTCTTCAATAATTTTGTTCACTCTTTTAGTCTTCCCGTCTGTCTACGGGTGATATGCAGTGCTAAATTTCAGCTGTGTCTCTAATCCAGAGAATAAAGATCTCCAAATTTTTTCTATAAACTTAACATCTCGATCTAAGATAATCACTTTGGCTATCCCATGCAATCTAAATATCTCTTTCAAGAATATATTGGCAATGTTCACGGCCTTGTAGGTCAATTTCATGGGGATGAAGTGTGCCGCATTTGACAACTTGCCAATGACTAAGAAGATGGAATCATTTTGCTTCTTACTTTTTGGTAAGAAAATAATAAAATCCATACTAATAACCTCCCACTTCCATTCCAGAATGGGCAATGTCTATAGCAATCCTGAAGGATGCTGGTGATCAGCTTTAACTAGCTGGCATTCCTGACATTTCGCAATAAGCATTGCAATGTCAGACTTTAACTTAGGCTAGAAGAAGTGTCTCTTGATGGCATATATCATCTTTTGACATCCTGGGTGCCCTGAGAAGGGTGCCTTATGAAATTCTATGAGGATGTTGGACCAAATGTCCCCTCCAACTGCAACATACAATCTATCTTTGGACCATAGTAGTCTGGATTCATCCACCTTGTATTCCTTCTATTGTTGAAGCAATCGGTCCTCTTGGACCTTATTGAGGATCTCCACATAGAACAGGTCAACCTTATTGGATGTTCTAATATTCTCATCCAAATCTGTATTAGTTTGACTCAGGGTCACCTCATATATCATATGATTCCATTGGCTCAAAACATCGGCAACTTTGTTCTCTTTGCCCTTAATGTGCTTTAGTTCAAAGTGATACTCACTCAAGAAAGCCAACCATCTGGCTTGCCTCACATTCAGATTGGGTTGATCGAATAAATACTTTAGACTCATATTGTCAGTCTTTAGAAGGAACTTCCTTCCCATGAGGTAATGCCTCCACATCTTTAGAGGATGGATAATGGCCGCTAGCTCAAGATCATGCATGGGATTATTATATTCATGCTCTTTTAATTTCCACGATTCATAACAGATTGCATGATCGTTTTTCAAGGGGACTCCTCCAAGTAATTCCTTTCTTGTATCTATGCATACAACAAAATCCTCATCGGGATTTGTAATATGCAATACTGGTGCGATCATCAAAAGCTACTTAAGATTTTGAAAAAATTCTTCACATTTGTCAGTCCATAAGAACTTGTTTCCTTTCTTCTACAAAGCCATCATGTGGCAAGATATTCTTAAGACGTTCTCAATGAACTTTCGATAATACCCATCTAAACCCAAAAAGGACCTAATGTCAGTGACACTAGTCGGGGTGGGTCAATCCTTTATGGCTCGAACCTATTCCAGGTCCACATCTATTCCTACCTCGGATATGATGTGACCTAGGTACTGTATTTGTGGTTTGTAAAAATCACATTTACTAAACTTAGCATAGAGTTGGTGTTCTCTCAACAATCGAAGTACTATACGAAGGTGTTCTTCGTGTTTTTCTTTATTCTTGGAATAAACCAGAATGTCGTCAATAAATACTAGTACAAACTTATTCATATATTTACTGAATATGCTGTTCGTCATACACATAAAGTTTTCAGGTGCATTTGTCAACTCAAATGACATCACTGCAAATTCTTAGTGCTCGTACCTTGTATGAAAAGAAGTCTTGGGAATATCTTCATCTCAGATCCGTACCTGATGGTACCCGGATCGCAGGTAAATCTTCGAAAATATTTTGGCTCCTCCCTCCTGGTCGAAGAAATCATCAATCCTAGGGAGTGGGTAACGGTTCTTTATAGTCATTTTGTTCAATTGAAGGTAATCAATGCACATCTGCATCATACCGTCCTTCTACTTTACGAACAAAATCGGTGCTCCCAAAGGGGACACACTGGGTCAGATATACCCTTTCTCTATTAATTCCTGCAACTATAGTTTGAGTTCCACCAATTCTGGTGCACTCATGCGGTAAAGGGATTTGGAAGATGGAACCAATCCTGGGGTTAGTTCAATGGAAAAGTATAGGTCTTGTTTCGAAGGTAATCCAGGAATTTCCTCGAGGAACACGTCCTTGAATTTTTCAAGTATAGGGAAGTCTTCTATATGTTGTTCTCTATTAGACTCTACATCTCAGATGTTTACCGCAAACAACTTGCAACCCTTCCTAACACACTTCTTCCCTTGTAAGGAAGATATTTTTTGTACAGAAACTTTCTTTAGGATGCCTTGAACCTTCACTTGGTTCCCCTGGCCATTAGTACACAAGATAGACTTGTGTAGACAATCAAGCATGACATGGTGTTGTTCCAACTAGTCCATTCCGATAAGAATACCATACGATCCTAAAGGTAGGATGTTCAGGTTTACCTTAGTAAGGAAACCATTCAGGTTTACTTCACACTCTTTAACAATTTCTGAAACCTTCCATTTCATACCGGTGGATAACTATACCAGCCATGGTTTATTATGCTTTAATTTTCCTAACTTGCATAAATCAACAATATTAGGTGCAACATAGCTCTGGCAAGCACCGGGATCAATCAGTATTGAAACATAGGTGTTCAAGATATTACCTTTGATATCCACCATTGTAGCTTGATGGTTTTCCTATCGGCCATCTAATGCTTCATAGATTCATGGGGTTCCTGCTATATCCTCAACGGTAGGTTCTTCTTGCAGGTTATGCAAGACTCCATTGTTCTTGTTCTTAAATTCTTGGGCATAATGCGTCCCTTTGCACTTTCACCACTTTATCGTTAAAGGGGTAGCATTTCCTCCACTCACCATTTGCTTATTACCATTAGGAGTTGGTACATAAGGCTTCATACCAGTTCTATTGAAGTTCTTGTTCGCTTGAAAGCTGTTATTGTGCTTTCTATAAGGCTGCAGGTTTGACGCAGGCTTGCGGTTATCAAAAACGTTTCTAGACTTTTCTCTATTTTGGTTCTAGTTTTCTTGCCATAACTACCCATGCTCATAACAGAATCAAGCCTTGTGTAGTGCAGTATCCAGAGTCTTTGGCATGTCGAATTCAATCATGTCCAGAAATTTGCTTACAAATGCGTCCATAGTCATGGACCCCATGCACGGTTCATGGAACTCCTTTAGATTACTGTCAAAGAACCTTTCCAACATGTATTTTTCTTGAAAAATCTTTCGAAAGTTTTACCAGCTTATTTCTCGCAGCTCATCTTTCTTGGTGTGCTTTAAATCTCACCACCATCTTGCTTCCTTACCATTCAGGCTGTAGATGGAAAGCCTAGCCGACATCACACTTGAATATTTATGAACCTGAAAATAATTACTCATTCCCAACAACCATTCTTCAGCCTTTTCTCCCATATTTACTTCACCTTCATAGGTTGAGGCTCTTATTTTTCAAAACAGCCCCTGAAGACTGTCATCACTTTGCCTCTTTTTCCGTGGAGAAAGTGAGTCATCACTGGCAGGACTGTGATGATCTCCTTTAGTTGCTTCAAGTGTACCTACTTTTTCTTATTCTCTTGGGTTTCTGGCCCACTCATGGTACGGTTCTCTTTTGTATTTGTTAGTGGACTGGTTAGGTTTACCTTGCAGGCTTCCTCCCATCATGTTACGCAATAATGCTTCATTTATAGCTTGTTGTTCCTTTCTTTCATTTAGACTGTCTTCTCTGAAACGTTTCAGTTCAGCTTGGAGACTGTGCAAATTTTTTAGCACATTTGAGTTTAGCTTCACCACCAAGTTCACATCCGGAGTGGGGGTGGTCATTTTTTCCCACTAACTATTTTCTCCCTCAGTATTTTTAAACTGAACAACGCTGTAAAAATTTTCCTGAAACACAATTTTTTTTAAATAGCAGCAAAAATTTCTGTTAGGGAAAAAATTTGCTGATCATACTTTATTTTCTTCGTGTGAATGCTTGGTGTGCCCATAAGTCTCTCAGTATTGAAACTGGGCTCTGATACCACTTGCAATGACCCCAAAGATTGAAAAAAAAATTATAGGCTAGTGAAAACTACCCAAAAGGAATCGTTAGTACTCATGCGGAAACATAGATTCTCCTTAAAATTTCAACCTCTTCGGATTCTTCACATTGTCTTGTTAATCTCTTATCCATTCCGTAACTATTAGTTCATTTACTTCTTATGTCTTAATTCTATTATTTAAATTGTCGATCTCTCATAGTTACTACTGTCAGTGAATTAATGAGTTATTTAGATCATTGTTTTACTCCTGCTTTTGTGTACTTTGTTTATTAAATAAAATCTAACTTAACTTTGTTGACGGGGATAAGGTGGGGGAGTGGAAGGACTTGTTCTCCCATGATGATCTGAGAGGTAAGGTTATTCTTTGTTATGTAGGCTTACTTAGTTCATTCAAACTAAGGCACCTTATTCATTTATTCATAGGTTAGTCTTGCAACATCGGGATTATTGGTTACTTGACACAATTCAGTTCTTAATTAAACTTCCCATTCCACCTTGTACTTTTGTTACTGTTCTGTTTTACTACTCAGGTACGTCTGATGTTTACTAATTATCTGTATTTGTTAAATTATTAAATGCTTATGAATTATCTTACTGTCCTTCCATTATTATTTTCTATCTCTTGTTTACGTACTTACTCATCTCTTGTTTTTATTTTGTAGGTTTTACATTGGTGATGAGCTTGTAGACTTATGCTTGTTCTTCCTAGTGAGGGCATCATTGGCAGACTACGTTTTCCATACTACCTAAATGCCACAACCTAGACCTATGACTTGAGTGCATACACTACCTATATGGCTAGCATAAAAGGCAAGTCATAACACTAAAATATTGATGCTAAGGGCACACATTATAATGTTATAAGATAGTGTTAAGGGAAAACATTGTAACACTATATGATAGTGTTAAATCTACGCATACCATAGAGTTGAGACTATGGCATATATACCATGTCAATTGTATTGAGCCTGCACTGACTTTTAAGGGGTGACGAAACCATAGTATAGAGGGTTTAACATAAGCCAAGGTTGATATGATGTTGGTCCACGATCTTATGGTTGGGGTTTATGTTGGCGTTAATGGCCACTAGCTGGAGCCATTAATGCCATCGGGGTTTGTGAAAACCCTTGGAAAAGGACTTGGCACTCATTGTAAGTGCATTATGGTATGGAAATTTTGGTGTAGTGAAGCCTATTTGCGTTTGGAGAATGGAGTCGAACCCAACAATTCACAAGTAAGCTCATCCGACTTTGTGTAAAAATGCAAGTGTTTCAATTGGTTTTCTCCATGGCATGGTCCTACTCCTGATGCCATTTTTGGTTTGTTGCAGGTGGAGATGAAGGCGCTCCGGGGTTTGCACAGGGCTACACTATCGAGTTGGGATTTCTCCTTTATGACCATGGTAAGCCTGTTAGCAAGAATCACTTTCCTCCTCTTGTTTTGGGCATTTTTGAGTTGGAAATATTTACTGGGTTGGGGTTTCGTGTGGCACTTGGTTACTTTGCCTTCGGGGATTATTTTGTAATTTTCTCTGGTTTTAAATGGAATCTCATAGAGAGATTTGGCATTTGCTTGGGCCATGGCTGCACCATTACTTGTAATGGTTCCATAGCTCACATCATGTCATTAATGTTTTAAATACTTGATTGTCCGAAAAAGGGGTTTTGTGTCTCTCTATGTAAATACACGACGCATTTGTTTTTAATATGAAGACTGTAAATGATTTGATATGAAAACCTACGATTTCATTCAACATTTGAATACTGTGTAAACTTGGATTTTGGTATGGTTTATTTACTTACTGCGTTTTATGTGGATCGTAATGGAATCGATCATGGCATTACAGCCTTTGGAAATTTACTCTATGTATAAATTATTATGTTGGGTTATGTCAATTTGCACGGATCTCTGTTTGTTTGGTTTATATGTTGAGCAGGGAACTTCTAGAGCTTAGGCGTTATGCCATGGGCTACACCATTGTAACAATGGTGTCGTATCCCATTGGCTTTCCACCATGTGCTCTGCGTTAGCTTATAAATAGAGTTTTTGTTTTTAGACAGAGTATTTTGTTCTTAGTTTGAATTGGATCAGTGTGGGTGCAGGCCATGCCACAAATGGCATGTTCCTCTCCCAACGACTGTGATAGCTTTTTAGTTGGTATTTTAAAAATGTAAATTGTTTACTTGGAAGAAAAATAAGGCTGTAACAGCCTGGGGTTATGTCAACCCACGATATTGATTGGTTTTAAAACATGACTGTGTGTTTAATTTGAAATCTTGGCCGAGGCCGTAACTAGGGTCTTTACGATCTCTCTATTAATGTAAGCATTGTTTGGACTTAAAGGATTGTGGCATAGATTTATAGCGTAGCATGTACGTATTAGATATCTAGCATTGACTGTAGAGAATGGTTAATAATAAGATTGGTTATGTGTAGGTAGATTTAAAGGGGAGTTTTAAAACCCTTTGTGTTTATAATGGATGACTGTAATAATAGGACTATGAATTTAAATACTTGAGTTATGTTAAAGGATACAATTTGGATTGTGAATTTTATATATTAAAACAGAGCTTGATAATGGACCACATGGATGGTCACAATTCCTTCTCTTTTGGTTAATGTTGATTATGTTTATTAAAATGGAATGTTATGAAATTTAAATTTGTTTTTACATGGTTAATTAGAGCACACCTTAGACAGTCTTTAATAATTTGTTAGCTTGTTTATTATATGAATTATATTCTTTCGTTTATAATAAATCAAAATAGTACATAAATTATAAAACTATTTGAAGACTGATATATATATGTAATTCTATATCTATACATATTTAACCTAAACTCCAGAACTAAACTTGAATTTAAAAACAACCCTCTGCTGACAAATGTAATATGTCAGTAGAGTATTAAATACAAAGGACAAGGTAAAAACATAATACTAAGATCAAACCTAGTTAATATAGGAAGATTTATGAGAGATGTAACCCTAAACATAAACAACCTATGATTAGTAAATTACAGATACAAACCCTAGCAGATTTTTAATCATAAGACATAACTATTAGGGTTAGAAATTTGATTGCAGCCATTACTTAACACAAAGAGTAATGAAACTTTGGAAAGAAACAGAATAGGCCTTCAAGGGTTTCATACCTGAAAATTGAAGCTTTATCAATGGCTGCACCTACACACTTAAATAACCAGTGTTAACAATACAATGCAGATCTGACCTCTGTTTGATGAAAAAATCACTTGGGAACTACCACATTGCTCCCAACCATGACACGAACTGTTCCTGGTTCTAATCAGGATTCCTCCCGAGCCGGGCTCCAACATGCAAGTAGCTTAGAGCTCCTAAGGTAGGGTTTCCTAACTGGTAATCAGTTCTGGATCAATCCTCTTTTCTTGTAGGAAAAGTTCTTCAAGAAAACACTTGAGAGAAAAAAAGGAAGAATAATGATTCTCCTAGATAAAATAAATCAGAACCCCCAGACCTTTGCTTGGCTTGAGTCTTTATAGGTAGAATTTTCAGTCAAAGGGGAAGTTAAATCAAGAAATCCTTGATTTCTTGATTTAACTCTTTTTTAATTTACTGGGGTAATTTTCAATTCTTAACCTAGGAACTTTTAACTAGTTCCTAGTTAGTATTTCATAGATATTTCACTATTTATTAATCTTTTCAAAATAAATAATAATTGGTGGAGATTATATTCCTTCTTTATTCAATTATATAATTAATTGTAATTAATTCTTTATACATACTATGTATAAAATACATAGCATTAAAATACTTATTAACACTTATCTTTGGGTATCATGTGCCATGATCCCTAGACTTAATGACACTTCTTTCATGAAGGTCAAGTAGATAGATGGCTTTGGTCTACTATGCTAGGGAACTCTAAACATCCTTGCATGTTGGATTTCCCTCATATAGTGTGGTAATTCTTCAGTACTTGATCGTGACTTGATCAGAATATAGAAATTCGAAATTTCATTTAATCACTTAAAAATAAGTATGATGAGATCAATATTATTCCTCGAGTCATTTCACTCAGAGGTGATTTTAGTATTTTCAGTAACCCCTAGCGCTTACCAGATCCCATACTCAACGCTTATAACAAGGAGTTACAAACATAGTGCAATTCCAGAGCTCTCGCTCAACACTAAATGCTACGATGTACTTGTACGATACACCTAGGGATATAATGGGCAAAGATACATTGCTTCAGAGCTTATGCTCAACACCAACAAGGAATGCTCCAGAGCTTATGTCCAAGATTTCCAATTATATTTTCATGTGTTCCAGAGCCTCTCGCTCAACACAAAACATCTCATCGATCATGTGCTTCATGGTCCACTCCCAACACAAACATTTCATCAATCATGTGCTTCAAGGTACACACCCAACACAAAACATATATATACCTATTTATCATCAACAATTGGCTTAATCCCAATATACAAAACAAATCATCATGTTCATATGCAGTGGGGTCTTGAACCCAAAAATAAAATGTCAATATAATCATCATGATCAATAGGCTTATGCCTATAAATGGTAGGTCCAAAATTTGGGACATTACATCAGTATGCTTTAGATTATTTAATGCGGCTGCAACAGGGATGATGTCTGTTAGATCTAAAGGAGTTTAATATTCGATGAGCATGAAGCATATTGTGGCTGCATTAAATGACCTACAACACATTGAGTATTGCTAGCCCTTCACTCAACCACCCGTCCAGTTATGTTTTTTTTTAATATTGTTTGTAACTTTGTGGGACAAGGGGTCAGTCTAGTCATCGACAAGTTGGTGTGCATTATGCCAACGCGTTTGAAGAAGTGATTGTAATTTGTGATATGACTTGAAATAATGTCCTAGTCTCCTCGATATTGATTTGATTTCTTGAATATATTATTGTTTTCCACTAACCAAGTGGATGTGATTCCTAACAAGTGGATTGTTTGCCACTAGCCAATGGGAGATGATGCCTAAAAAGTGGATTCCTCTTTTTATGAGAAGTATAAGGGCCAACCAAAATGCCTCCAACCGAACGATCAATTCTGGTCTAAATTTTAATTTGTAATGTTTAAATTGTAATTTTGATGATCCGAGTAGTTTTAAAATAAGGTATTTAGTATAAAACAGTCAAACAAGATTGCTAAAATTTTAAAATAAAATATTTAGTATAAAACAATTAAACAAGATTGCTAAAATTACAAAATAGTGAAAATAACAATTTCCTTCCAATAATTGGATAGATTTTGATCCAAAAACAACAATAAAAACAGAGGATTTTTTAGTTGTCTACTTTTTATTATCCTACTAGACTACTTTTTATTATCCTAATAGACTCTACTTTTTATTAGGTTATCTTTGAATTCCAACCTTCTCTTTTACTCCAACAATTTATTACGATCGATGATACAAAAGAAGACTAAAAATTGAGAATTGTTCCACATGAATCCATGTAGAGGAATGTGTGAAACAACGATGTCCTCATAAGTAGGGTGAGAGAAACACCTACAAAGAGAGACATACTGGTTTTCATTTTCAGGGAAATTCCCATAATTATTTTTCCTTAAGATTTACACACGATATACATCGAACGATAAATTTGACACTCTAGGGTATCACTGGACTAATCCTTTAGTTGATTATGATGGTGGTTAGTGAGTATTAAGGAATAAATTAAGGGGAGGTGAGTTGTAGCTTTACGCTAGGAGGTGAGTTAGAGCTTTACTCTTGTTTTTTTCCCTATTACTTACTTCTTTCCTTTTAGGGTTTACTAGTAAATTTTCAGCATTCAAACCCTTCAAAAGACTTGAAGGATGCAACATCAATTATTTTCTATTATTTGGAGAAAAATCTATTGGCGACAACAATTATGAACAACTTACACAATTAAAATCTCAAATTGAAACTAAACACATAAAAATTCAAACCAGCAATAAATCCAATGTCAAATATATGCAAGATAATTTATTTTGTTTTAAGATCATTAAAGGGATTGTATAAATTTCATCCATTGACCATAAATTAAAAACTAAAATTAAGAATTAGAAGGATTGAATTTCCCAAAAATCGTTTGAGTTTATAAGATTGTATTGAGAATTAATGCCAGTTAAAAATTTGTAATATCCAGAATTTTGGACCTAACACATATAGGAATGAGCTTATTGATTATGATGTTGTCTTGACATTTTATTTTGATATATTGGGTCGAATACCCCACTACATATGAACATGATGATTTTTTTATATATTGGGCGTAAGCCAATTGTTGATGATATATATATATATATATATATGCTTGCTTGTGTTGGGCGGGGACCTTGAAGCACATGATTGATGAGATGTTTTTGTTGTGCGAGGAGCTCTAGAACACATGAGTAATTAATGTTGTGCTGAGCAAGAAGCTCTGGAGCACATGAGTATTTATATTTTTGTTGAGCATGAAGCTCTGGAACACATGAAAAGATAAGTTAGAAGTGTTGAGCATAAGCCCTGGAGCCTTCCATGTTGGATTTGATCATAAGCTTTGGAACATCTGATACTTGTCCATTGTATCCATAGGTGTATTGTACAAGTACATCCTAGCATTAGTGTTGAGCAAAGAGCTATGGAATTGCACTAAGTTTGTAAGTCCCTGTTTAAGTGTTGAGTATGGGATGTGGTAAGCGCTAGGGGTTACTGAAAATAATTAATAATTCCCGAGTGAAAACAACTCGAGAAAAATATTGATCTCATCATACTTATTTTTAAGTGATTAAATGAAATTTCAAATTTCTGTATTCTCATCAAGTACTGAAGAACTGCCATGTTATACGAGGGAATCCAACATGCAAGGATGTTTAGAGTTACCTAGCCTAGTAGACCTAACCATATACCTACTTGACCTTAATGAAGAAGTGTCATTCAGTCTAGGGATCATGGTATACGATGCCCAAATACAAATGTTATATTATTATGTATTTTATACATGGCATGTATAAATAATACATATATTAATAATATTAATGATGAAAGAAAGAAGGAAAAGCTCCATCCATTATTATTTATTAGTTAAAGATAATAAATAGTACAATACCTAGAAAATTCTAATTAGGAACTAGTGTTTTGAGTCATTTTTTTTCTTGTTTTGCTCTCAAATAAATTCTTCGAGAACATTTTCTTGGAAGAAAAAAGGACAACTGATCCATACCTGATATACAAGATAGGAAACCCTACCTTAGGAGCTCTAAGATTTGTTCATGTTGGAGTCTAGCTAGGGGGAATCTAGATTTAAACTAGGAATGGTTCCAAGTCATGGTTAGGTGGAGCATGGTAGTTCCCAATTGATTCGATCATCTAATATAGAGGTCTGATCTGCCTATGAATTGTTAATGTTGGTTATTTGAGTGTGCAGGTTCAACCATTAAAAGAGCTTAAAGTTATAGGTATGAAGCCCTAGATTTCCTACTCCATTTTTCTATAATAGATGCTAGCTATGTTAGAAAAATTATTACATCGCACTTACTAACCCTATGTGTTTTCTTCTCTGTTTAAATTCTGCTAGGGTTTGCATTTTTAAATTATAACCCTAGGTTTTAAGTTATTTTCTATACCAAGATTTATCCAGGGTGTATTCATCAGTTTACTTCTGCAATTTTAATTCATTTATAAATGTTTATCAAGGGTTTTGCACCCTAGTTTTAATTCATGTATTATTTTACTCTTGAACCTGGGTTAAGTACAAACTGGGTTTTATTTCATACCTATTACCTATTTGTTCTTTTGTCCTTTATACTCTACTGACATATTCCATTTGTCAGCAGAGGCGTGTTTTAAATTTAAATAGACTAGTGTAGAAGTAATATTTTCTATATATAAGTATAAGCTTACAACCTAGTTAACCTAATCTATTATATTCAAAATATATATATTAACATATATAAAATACAAATACAAATCTAATCTACCAATACAATAATTATATCTAATGTACAATTTATAAACATTCCATATTAAATCGAAGATAAAAACCAGCAAAGACCTTTCCAAGTCTACATATTTAAACACATGCTATTTACTAAATCAGTTCCATTAAAATAACATCATCATAAGCAAATAAACAGAGTAAATATCGTGACCATTCATTGGTCTAAAAATCAAGTTCCTTTTCCTAAATAAAATCCACAGCCCTAATATTATAAATCCTCATAATCAAATCGTATGCCATAAATCAAATAGTCCCATCTAATATCAACTTAGAGACATCACATAACAATTAACCAAAGTAACATTATAATCATCAAATAAAGAACTTTGTAAGTACAACGAGGCTGCAGGATCAAATTATGGGGACATTCTGTCTTCCCAAGTCGTAATCCATAAACACTCTGCTCTTTATAATAAAATTCACCTTATTATTTATATGCAGTAATCATTTATAACCATTCCTTCATTCCAAATAAACAATTAAAAACATATAATTACAATAAGGTCATAGGAACGAATCCTGTACACAACCTCAACCATTTTCGTTTACATAATCTACCATCTACAGTAAACATTAATACACAGGAACTAAATTATAAACCCCATCATAATTTTACATAGTCCAAGGAATCGAATCTTGTGGGCACCTAAGCCCAAAATCGCAACCACCCATAACTTGCAACTCATTGCATCAACAATGACCAGGATTTGAGTCTTGTGCAGTCGTGCTACATTTAATCAAGGCCACGCTATACACAGAGTGGATGTGGGATACATTAATAAAATAATTTTGCTAGAGCAAGGTCATGAGACCCTCAGTTTGCAACCACGTTGTAAGCTCGGCCTTGGCCCCAAATCTAAACACACATGCTATAATCAAAGCAATAACCATTTCACAGAGGTTGTAAGACCCTTACTAAGCTATGTACAGCTTTTACACAAGCCACGGTTTATAAATAAATTACACAGTACATTTAAATAACAATCTTGTACTGTCAACAAATCCACCCACAGCAACGAAAGCCACCCAGGGTTGTACCCATGACTTCTTTGTTTCCACATTGCACTAACTAAAAACCATAAGGTAAAAATAAATAGTCTATGATTTCACAGCTTCCATGGAAAGCGCTGAAGCCATCTACGACATGGCCCAAGCCATAAGGTGTCAACTTTACTAATTACCATAACTAAGCTAATAATGAAAGTCATTTTAGGTAGTCCAACCATGAGGGAAAACACCATATAAAACCCAAGTTTAAATAAGAAAAACACAATATAGAATCAAATACATAAAATTATAAGTATTAAATCAACTCTACACAGTCAACCAATGGTTGTGGCACCATTGTAAGCAATGGTGCTGCCACTATGTATACTTCATAAATTAACCCAAATTTTACAAATTACATGCAGATACTATAAAGGAATTCAAGTTTCACCTTATGGCTAGAAGTCTCATCAATTTTTACATCCCATTCCATCATTAAAAGAAAACCCGAGGGAAAATGAAAACCAAACACTAAAACTCAACGCTGGGGAGTACCAACAGAGCTCTGTCACGATACAGATAACCCCCAAAACCCAAATGCAACCATAGAAACCAACACAAGAATACTAAACCCCGACAAGTTAAAACCTCATCTCAAAGCCAAGAGATGGTGAGTATCGACTTGTTAGAAGGCTCACCATAATGGTAATGCCAACCCATGGCTCACAGCCACGATGTGAATCCCATTTCCTCGCCGCCATTTCACCTGCAACCACAACCCAAGCAACGAAGGATGGGGAGTATGGAACCGAAGTAAGCAAATGAGAAAACACCATAGTGCTATAAAAACCACAACAAAGCCATACCTTCGAAGTTGCTTTCACCCACTGCGTAGAGCTGAGACCAAACCACCAAAAACAAAGCAAATGGCCAAACTCCATCGTGAACCAAGCCCTAAGCTTAGGCTTCCATGAAAACCAAAGCGCATTAATGGCACCAGCCTATTGTCCATTAAAAAGTGCCAAAACCCACATCTCCATAGTTTGCAAACAACACATTATCATTGCCACCTTTTCCCATTTGCATAGTAATAAAACCCCCAATGTGTAACATAGACCATGGTAAATATTCGCTACCCCAAAGTCTAATGTAGGGTATAGCATATTATATGCATTGTATACATTAGGCATTAGGCCTTTAACCTTTGGCTTATCTTCCTCCTTAGGCATTATGCTTAGAACAATGGCATATGAGTTATGCCATGGTAAACATTGTTTACATAAAACCAAGAAATGATCTTTAACAAGGGTTTGTAAATGTGGAAAGAGAAATAACAAGTCATGTTAATATTTTAATAAAATAAATACGAAGTATATCTAGGTCAAAGTATGAATAATGGTTCAGTAACTCATAATGAACATTAGGCGTCACATAGATAAACATTTAGGACTTGAAAGAAATAATCTTGGTACTTACCTTGTCAGTAAACAAAGTAGGTACGAAGCTAGAATAACGATACATAGGTGACACTAGCTGCCAGTGTAGTACACCTGCACGTAATACATTAAGAGTTCCTTAGTTCAAACTAAACTAAGTAAGCCTACTAGACAAGTAGAAAGTTGACCTCTCAATTAGTCATGGGAGAACTAGTCCGAACACTCCACCCACTTTAGTTCCAGAAACAAAGTTAAGTTAGAACCATATACATAATGAGTAAGACTATGCAGAAATGAACAAAGAATATAATCAAGTAAGACATACCAAATAATGTATAACCATAAGAATGATGTAGTAAGCAATCGTTATGACATCGTAAGTAAAATACTGTAATATTCATAACTGAAAGTAAGATGATAGAACATAAGAAGAAATTACGACCAAACAATGGTACATTCAGTGTACATTTTATTCCGCAAATTCAATAATGTTCAGCATAGGTAGTTTTTAACTAGCCTAATAAAAAAAATTATTTTCAATTTTTGGGGACATTACAAGTGGTATCAAAGCCCAGTTTCAATACTAAGATACCTATAGGCGCACCAAGAATTTACTGCAAAATAAATAAAGCATGTTATTAAATTTTATTACTAACATAAAATTTTTTGTTATTATTGTTTTTGTAAATTACAGGAAAGTTTGACAGGACAGTTCAAAATATGAATACTGAAGAAGATAACAGCCGGCAAGGAAAGATGAACACCCCCACCCTGAAAGAAGAACTGATGGTGGAACTGAATTCTAATATTTTGAAGACTATACACAATCTTCAAGCAGAATTGCAATGTCTCGGAGAAGATAGTCTGAACGAAAGGAAAGAACAACAAGCCATTAATGAAGCATTACTAAGAAATATGATGGGAGGAATCTTGTAGGGTAAACCTACTCAGTCCACAATCAACTCCAAAAGAGAGCCTTAACATAAATGGGCCAGCAACCCAAGAGAAGAAGAAAAAGAAGAACGTACCCATGAAGCATTGAAAGGAGATCATCATAGTCCTTCCAGTGATGACTCTCTTTATCCATGAAGAAAGAAACAAAGAAGTAATGACAGTATTCAGGGGGATTTTAGAAAAATAAGAGCCCTGACCTATGAAGGTGAGGTAAACACTGGAGAGAAGGCTAAAGAGTGGTTGCTCGGTATGATAAAATACTTCCAAGTTCATAGCTATCAAGTGAGATGAAGGCTCAACTTTACATTTATAACTTGAATGGCAAGGCAACAAGGTGGTGGAGAGATTTAAAACACACCAAGAAATATGAGCTAAGAGAAATATGCTAGGATAACTTTTGAAAATATTCCAAGAGAAATATATGTTGGAAAGGTTCTTCGATAGAAAGGTGAAATATTTTCATGAACTACGTATGGGATCGATGACTATGGATTCTTTTATGATCCAATAGTTTTTAGGATGTTTTCCTCCCAAATTTCAGGAAATGATTGAATTCGACATGTCAAAAACTTTGGATACCACGCTGCACAAGGCCAGGCTTTGGTATGAGCATGGGTATCTATGGTAAGATAACATGAACTGAAATAGAAACAAGTCGAAGAAATTTTTCTGATAATCACAAACATGGGTTTAACCCACAGTAATAGAGAAAGCAGAATAACAACTTTCCAACAAACAAGAACTTCAATAAATATGGTACGAAGCCTTATGTACCATATCCTAATGTTAACAAACCGGTATCAAGTGGATCCAATGCTACTTCGCTATCAATCAAGTGTTGGAAATGCAGTGAGACTCATTATGCCCGAGATTGTAAGAACAAGACCAATGGGGTCTTGCATAACTTACAAGAAGAACCAATCATGGAGGACATAGCTGGAACACTGCGGATCTATGCAGCATTGGATGGTTGACAGGCAGACCATCAAGCTACCATGGTTGAGATAGAAGGTAGTATGTTGAACACCTCTATTTCAATACTTATTGATCCCGGTGCTTTTCATAGCGATGTTTCACCTAAACTAGTTGATGTGTGCAAACTGGGAAAATTAAAGCATGATAAACCTTGGCTGGTACAGTTATCCACAGGTACGAAACTAAAAGTTTTATAAATAGTTAAATATTGCAAGATAAACCTGAATGGTTTTTCTACGAACATAAACCTGAACATCCTACCCTTAGGATCATACGATATACTTATCGACATGGACTGGTTGGAACAAAATCATGTCATGCTCGATTTCTTACACAAGTCAATCTTGTGTATTGATATCCAAGGGAACCAAGTGAAGGTTGAAGGCATTCCAAAGAAAGTTTTCGTAAGGAAAATATATGCCTTACAAGCGAAGAAATGTGTGAGGAAGGGTTGTAGGTTGTATGCAATAAACATCTAAGACCTAGAGTCTTAAAGAGAACAATGCATAGAATAATTCCTCGTTCTTGAATAATTCAAGGATGTATTTCCCGAGGAAATCCCAAGATTACCTCCGAAATGAGACCTAGACTTTTCCATCGAACTGACCCCATGATCAATTCTAGCTTCCAAATCCCCTTACCACATGAGTGCAGCTATAGGAGTTGATAGAGAAAGGGTATATTCGACCCAATGCATCTACTTGTGGAACATCGATACTTTTAGTAAAGAAGAAGGATCATATGATAAGGATGTGCATCGATTACTGTCAGTTGAACAAAATGACTATCAAGAACCGATACCCACTCCCTCGGATAGATGACTTGTGTGATCAAGTGGGAGGAGCCAAAATATTTTCAAAGATTGATCTATGATCCAGGTACCATCAGATACTAATTTGCAAAGAGGATAATCACAAAACCTCCTTTCGTACGAGGTACAGGCACTACATGTTTGTAGTGATGCCGTTCGGGTTGATGAATGCACCCGTGAACGTTATGTGTATGATGAACAACATATGCAGTAAGTATCTGGATAAGTTTGTCTTGGTCTTTATAGATGACATCCTGGTTTATTCCAAGAATAAATAGGAACATGAAGAGCACCTTTGCATAGTACTACGAGAGTTACGAGAACACCAGCTTTACGCTAAGTTTAGTAAATTTGGTTTTTACAAACCACAGATACAGTACTTAGGTCACATTATATCCGAGATAGGGATAGCTATGGACCTAGAGAATATTAGAGACATAAAGGATTGGCCTACCCCTACTAGTGTCACTGACATTAGGTCCTTTTTGGGGTTAGATGGATATTATCGAAATTTCATTCAGAACTTCTCGAGAATCGCTTGCCCCATGACAGCTTAGCAAAAGAAAGCAAAAAAGTTCTTATGGACTTCCAAGTGTGAAGAAAGTTTTCAAAATATTAAACAACTTTTGATGATCAGACTGATACTATGAATTACGGATCCCGATGGGGATTTCGTTGTTTGCACGGATGCTAGCAAGGAAGGACTTGGAGGAGTCCTCTTGTAGAATGATCATGTGATCTATTATGAATCACGAAAGTTAAAAGGGCATGAGTAGAACTACCCTACACATGATATTGAGTTAGCCGCCATCATCCACGTGTTAAAATGTGGAGGAACTACCTCACGGGAAGGAAGTTCCTTCTGAAGATAGACAATATGAGTCTAAAATACTTATTCGAACAACCGGATCTGAATGCAAGGCAAGCCAGGTGGCTGGCTTTCCTGAGTAAGTACCTTTTGGAGCTAAAGCACATTAAGAACAAAGAGAACAAGGTTGTCGATGCTTTGAGCCAATGAACTCATATGATATATGAAGTGACTTTGAGTCAAATCTTTGCATATTTGCATGAGAGGATTAGAACAGCCAACAGAGTTGATCCTTTCTATGTGGAAATCCTCAAGAAATTCCCAGAGGACAAGTTGTTTCAACAATAAAAAGAATATAAGGTAGACGAATCTGGACTGCTATGGTACAATGATAGATTGTACATTCCAGAAGGAGGGGACATTTGGTCCAGCATCCTCATGGAAATTCATCATGCACCCTACTCAAGGCACCCATAATATCAAAAGATGATATCTGCTGTCAAGAAACACCTTTTATGGCCTAAGTTAAAGGCATACATTGCGATGTTTATCGCGAAAGGTCAGGAATGTCAGCTATTCAAAGTCGAGCATCAACCGACCAGGAGTCAGAAGAAGATCGTGAACGTGAGTAGCCTGAAACCAAAGAGGAATCTCCTGAAGACCCTCTCTCATTTAATTGCCATTTCTGGGATAACTCAGCCAAAGAGGGACATTCTAATGATCATTTTTTCTTTGTCAACCAGCACACCCATAATACAAGAAGTAAAGGGCCTATAGATTCACAGCCATCACCCGCACCTTGGAACAGTCCCCAACCTTCAAATCAGCATCCTGTAACTCAAGGTATGGATCTCCAGTATGCCATTATAGAGGATCTCAAGAAAAAGAGGGAAAATATTAGCATGTTTGATTTATTGAAAATTTACCCTATGCCTGGAGGTTCAATACTCTCTAGCTTAACAACTTCATCAAACACCAAAACGAAAAATCAGCCCTCTGTACCTTCAATAAATAACCTTGATCCCTCAACCAGTAAAGAAGTAGTTGGTTTTAATAGTAATATCGAAATGATCGCTGATAAAGATACTCTAATAGGTAAGAACTCCAAATATACAACTCCCCCCTTCATACTAACGTTTGAAATCTTCGATTGGAATGTTCATAACTGTATGATCGATTCCGAAGCTTCATTAAACGTTATTCCCTATTCAGTCTGTAAGAAGTTGAATGCTAAACCCACACCCTGTGAATTTTAAATCAGCCAACTAGATCGATCTAAGGTGAAAATTGTAGGAGAATTAAAAGGAGTAATGATCAGAATGGCCACTAATACACAACCCTTCTAGGTTATTGATGTAGTGGTAGCAGACATACCTGATGTTTATGGGTTGTTCTTAAGTCGTGACTGGTCTCAAGATTTAAAAGGATATTTTTCAACCGATTGGTCACACTTATGGTTACCTTAAAACGGGCGACCAAATCAGATTAGGATTGATAGAAAGAGATACATGAAACACATAGTGACTGAAATAAACTCTCCTAATGAACTAGTCTTGTTTAATGATTCCATTTTAGGGAACTATGGATACGATTTAGATTTGGGGAGTTTCCCTGCACTTAAATCTTCATTTACTGATGCTCTAAATAAATCAGAAATTTTACATTGTGATTTTCAGGAAGCTACTCCGATTTTGATTAACACTGCGAATAATGTAAATGATGTAATTAGTATTGTTGATAAGCCTTGGCATCTGTACTTTGATGGTTCTTGATCCAAGGAAGGTGCAAGAGTAGGTTGCATGCTCCTAGATCTTGCAGGAAACAAACTCATGCTATCTTGTACGCTGGAATTTCTTTGTACAAATAACACAACCGAATATGAGGCCCTCATCGAAGGACTCAAGAAGGAGTTGGAATTAAATGTTAAGGTTTTAATTGCATTCGACAATTCTGAAATTATTGTTCGACAAGTCTAAAAATCCATTCATTGCTTATCTAATCATTTGCAAAGTTATCAAAAAGAGGTATGGAATCTAATTTCAACATTTGATGCCTAGCTTTAATATCGAGTCTATTCCTCGTTTTCAGAATCAGGAAGTTGACCTTTAGTCAAATGTAGCCTCGTGGCTCATTCCCTCAGAAAAATTTTCTCCAAATGATTTTTCTATTGAATTATTATTTAGACCATCAATCCCCGATAACATCACTAACTGGCATGTCTTTAATGATGATTCACAGATCATTGCCTTCTTAACTGGAGAAGATGTTTTTAAGGAATTAGCAATTGACGAGATCACACATGATGAAGATTTGCACAATTTCTCAATGATCCATCCACCTCATGCTGTTGACCAATCTTTAGAACTGGTAAATTCAATCCCTACATTGGTTCTTAGCATCAAAAAATTTTATGACCTACATGATAAGTTTAAAGGAGTGCCTAATTGCAAGACGAATAGTTCCAACATGAATTATGAAATAATAAATTTAGGCATGGAAGTAAATCCTCAAAATATCAATTTAGAATCAGACTGCACCCAGAACGAAAAATTATCCTTTCTGAAACTATTTAGTGAATTCAAGGATTTATTTGCATGGTCATATGATGATCTGAAGACTTTTGATATCCAGATCATACAACACATAATCCCTATGAAATCCCGGTCAAAACCTTTCCAGCAGAAACTAAGAAAAATGCACCCTACTTTAGAACCAGCGGTAAAGAAAGAATTGAACAAATTGCTCACCGCCCGCATTATATTTCCAGTATGCCAAACGCAGTGGGTGGCAAACCTTGTTCCTGTTAGGAATAAAAATGGAGATATTAGGTTATGTGTAGATTTCCAAAACTTAAACCAATCATCAAAAAAGGATAACTATCCTTTTCCGCCCATGGAACAAATCCTCCAGAAGGTGTCAGGTGCTCAGATGTTATCTTTATTAGATGGATTTTCTGGGTACAATCAGGTCCTAGTTTCTCCTGCAAACCAGCTGAAAGCTACTTTTAGGACCCGTTGGGGAACCTATTCCTACAAGAATATTCCCTTCATACATATAAACTCTAGGGCTACGTTCGAAAGGGAAATAGACGGTGCTTTCAGAGGTCTGATAAATCACTCTGTTGTTGTCTATTTAGATGACATCACTGTGTTTTCCAAAAACAGATCTGATCACATTTCACACTTACGTAAAGTACTTGAACATTGCAGGAAGTTTGGTATTTCCCTTAACCCTAAAAAGACAAAATTTGTAGTGATCGAGGGAATTTTTCTAGGATTTGTAGTGTCAAAGGAAGGGATCATGATTGATATTGAAAGAACCAAAGCTATCTCTAGGATTCCTTTTCCTTCTACTAAGAAATCCATGCAATCCTTCATGTGAAAGATAAATTTCGTGAGAAGGTTTGTTCCCACTTTTTCTGAAATTGTGCACCCACTGCAGAATATGATTAAGAAAGACAACAATTTTTCATTGGAGGATAGGGAGAAAGAGTCGTTTATCAGAATTAGAGAATCCATCGCTGAGGCACCCACACTCATGAGCCCTGACTTTAGGAAAGACTTTATTCTCGATACTTTCGCATCTGACATATCTTATGCAACTTTTCTTACTCAGAGGAACCAGTAGGGGGATGACGTACCTATTTCCTTCATGAGATCGAATTTAAAAGGAGCTGAGCTCAACTACCATGAAGTAGATAAACAAGCTTTTGTTGTGTTCAAAGCAGTAAAACATTTTCGTCCTTGTCTCCTTAAATAAAAAACCAAGGTAATTGTTCCATTCTCTGCTGTGAGAAATTTGCTAGTACAAAAGACCTTGGAGAAAAAAGGGCACATTCGATGGTTGCTCTGCAGGTGTATGACCTAGAGATCAAACCCTCTCAAGCTGTACATGGTTTGGGGTTGTGTAAATTGGCATCTGAATCAGCACATATGCCTGTTGACCAGAATAGCATACCAAGTTAGATGATACCTTACTGCAAAATGACGTTTGTTTTATCCCAAATCTGGCTAGTTCATGGTATGCTGATATTTGAACTTATCTTGAAACTAGTAGTGCTCCAGACCATTTAGACCCAAAGAAGAAAAGATCTGTAAGATTAAAATCAACACCCTTACCATTTAATAAATAATGTACTTTTCAGGAAAAATGCAGATGGAGTTTTGCTTCGCTATTTAGAAAAGGAGGAGTCTGATTCAATTTCAACACAAGTGCATGACAGGCCTGCTGGTGGTCACTTTGGTGGTGATACTACTGCTCATAAAGTTTTAAGAGCAGGTTATTTTTGGCCAGCTCTATTTAAGGATGCCCATTCTTTCGTTAGAAGGTGCCAAGATTGTCAGACTGTAGCTGGCAGAGTTAAAAAACCAACATTCCCTTTGCAGCCTGTGGTGGTGGATAGGCCTTTCCAACATGGGGAATTGATATTGTCAGAAGAACAAATCCCTCCTCCTCTCTTCAGCATAAGTACATCATAACTGCTACTGATTACTTTACTCAATGGTCCGAAGGGGAACCATTATGGGTGGTTAACACAAATTAGGTATTACATTTTTTTGAAACTAACATAATTACTAGATTTGGGGTGCCCGAATCTCTCATGTTTGATAACGCATCTTATTTTTCTTCTGAAGAATTAACTGAATTTGCATTATAAAAGGGAATCAGAATCAGATATTCAGTGAACTATTACCCACAAGGCAATGGCCTTGTTGAATCAACGAATAAGAACTTGCTGAAAATTCTGAAGAGATCCATAGATGAATATGATAGGAACTGGCATATTGTTCAATATCAAGCTCTCTAGGCTGATAGGGTTACCCCAAAATCATCTATCAGTAACTCTCCTTTCTTTTTGGTATATGGAATGGAGGCTATTCTTCCTCCAAATCTATTTTAGCCTTCGTTACAGCTTGGAAGAGGTGTACAAAAGACAGAGTGTTCAACCATTGAAGAAAGAATCAATATGCTATTGGAATTGGAAGAAGAGAGAGAGAACACTAAGAGACATTTCACAAAGCATCAACAAATTGTTAAATCATGGTTCGATCGTGGCTCATCCTTGAACAGAGAACTATAGGTAGATGATATGGTTTTGAAATGGGACAAAGCACATGAAGATAAAGGGGAACATATGAAATTCCAACATCTCTCATTATGTCCATATGCGATAGAAGAAAATCTTGGTCCTAATACTTTCCGTTTGCAGACTTTGCAAGGATAGCTCGATACCCTCCCAGTAAATGGGAATATCCTTAAAAGGTACTTTGGGTAATTTCACATCATTAAGTCATTTTCATTGTGTATTCCCATTATGTATATTTATATACATATTTATGGTTCCATTCTGATTTCTAGATCGGTTAGAGTTTTTGATCTTCTACTTACTGGTTATTTTCTTTCCTTCTGTCATCATGTTTACTTACTGGAAATTTTAGATGACAAGTCATGAAAATAATTCAATTCTTCGAAATCATTCATAGTACATAAGATTGCATGTTTGCTTCTGTAAATAGTTGCTTTATCAGACACATCTCCTATCTTGTCTCACAGAATTCAGCATGAAGCATTTTGCATAGTCTTAAGGAAGAACCTGATGGTGAAATATGTCAAACAAGAATGACTGAAATACATATCAGATCATAAACAACTGATGGTGGCTGGAAGTATCCAATGTCTCATGAGTGATCTGTTTTCAAACCTGTATTAGTTTTAACCTCTACAGTTTTTCTCGTAGCAATCCTTGATTGTTGTCTCCGGGTTCCTTCCTATAAACCTATATCTCAAGAAATTTATTTATTGATTCCAATGGACATCTACTAATCTTGAAGATTTGTTGAAGATATCTAGTCATCTTTAAGCTGTCTTAAGAACTATGTGGTTTTCTCCCTCATTTTCATGAATACATCTGGTCACTCAGCCAAGGCAGTACTCTTGAACTGAAGGTAAATATGAAAGAGGTTAATCAAGAAATAGGAGGTCTCATCATGAGCCGGTCTGTTTATGATCATAGTTTCTATTGGAATGATGTTGTCAAAATTTGGTTACCAAGCCAATGAAAACGACTCTCACTTGAATAAACTGAGAGAGAGGAAGTCTCATCACGAGCTGGCCTGATCAGTTTCTAGTAGGATTGGTGAATAAGGCTATCATTATTTGGTCACCAAGCTAATATAGTATTCCTGATTAATTCTTTTTGTATTTATCCCTGTGTATATCATTTGTATATATATAAAAGGTTCATATATAAGTTTCATAAAAAAAAAATGAGTACTGTTTTGTATTTTGCATGAATGAGGGGAAAATCAACTGATGTTCTAGAGAAGCTACATCTATAATGTTATTGGCTAACCTGTATTTGGTCTTATATATTTACATTGGAATTAAGTTATTTTACTCTACACCTACCTAAGGTTGAATTGAATCGGGAATACTTAGATAACAGCTATAAGATTGTTTTGGGAAATCTGTTGAGGTCTGGTTATATGTCTGGATTGGTTTAGATCTAAAATCATTTAAGCAGATGCTTGATACTTTAAAAGGCATCGTCTTTGATTATCTGAAGTGTGGATGTTGTTTTCATAGAGATAACTGATTCGGTCCTAGCATGTCACCAATTGTTGGAAAGCAACACCCTCTGGAACAATTTGAACACAAGAATTTCAAATATGGCATTTCATCAATATTTTGAACGACATTTGATATCACAACCTTAATCAACACTCATCTATAGATATTTTAGGAGTGCCGTCAGAATCTTTGATTCTGAAGGTACTCCCAATAGAAGTTGATTGATTGATTGATTTAGGGGGATTAACATCAGCTTATGTCAAGTTTGAATCTCTTGGCCTTAGTTTCTCATTTCTTTTGATCATTTGGAAAGGCTATAATCCTAAAAGTTAGTAACTCTTAATTTTACAACATTTATCACTCATGCATATTCGAGGTCAAATGAATTTATTACATCAATGGTTTTTTATTGTTAATCTAAGCAAGCTGTTACATGATATGATATTTGTTTTTCAAATTTATAGATGAGGTCTAACGATCTTTTTAACTTCTAAAATATCTATTTAATCATGTTAATCATAGGGATAAAAGTGTATTTGATATAAATTCTGAAAGTTTCATATTATTACACATCCTCATTATGAAGTTTGTATTTTTAGATGAGATCAGATTGATGGAATGATGAACCTTTTCAATATCTTGAAGTGAGTCAGTATTAAATTCCATCATAAGTGGTTAAGGTGATTTTTGGAAGTTTGATATGGGTTTGGTTACATTACCAATTGTTTCCTTGTCATTATAATATCGACCATAATAGTAATTACATCAATTATATTTGTATTTATTAACCTTGGTATTGTTGATATTCGATTATGAAAGATTAGGGGATTGTAACCATTAAACTATGCTTTGAAACTATGAGTTTTTAGGCTATCACATCATCATGAAAAATGTTAATCATTGTTGATGCTATGATTGAAATTGGGGGTTTGATATCCGTGTAACCTGAATGTTTGCCATCTGTTGATTTTCAATCATGCAGATATCACGCATAAGTCGTCGCTTGCTTGATTTTTCTACAGACCATTATGGCATGGTAAGTGTTCTCCAAGTCCCATTAACTTATCAACTGAAAGGTATGATGACTCTGCAGCAAATTTCATAGTTCTTTGGTGAAATAGGGTAGTTTGGAGTGTTAATTGATATGTGGAGATTCTGGATAAGTCGACTGTGTTGTTTAGTTCGTCTTTTGAAAATCCTGAAAGTCTGTGTAATTGCTACCATGGCCCCTGTTTCAATATTTTAACTCATAGGAAATGAATATCTAGACGTTGCCCCTGAATGCCACGAGGTAGTGGTTAGGGTTGGATGGCTAGGGTTTTTGCATAAATTCTCTAGGTTGAACTTGGAAATTTCCAAGGAATTTGCAGCATCATTTGATGGTATCAAAGCACAGATTGGGGATGTCAAGTTGAGGCTGACAAAAGAGTTTTTTTCTTGAGCCATAGGTTTACCATGGGTAGGTGAACGTTGGTATAAGGAAAAGCATGTAAAAAATGATCACTGGAAGGAGTTCCTCACCCCAACTAACCAGAAAACGAAGTATAAGTCTGGTTTCCCTTCTCGACTGCTCATGAAGAAATGGCGTTCTCTGCTTGAACTTATTATCAGGTACGTCACTTGTGAAGGTTGACTTTCCCAAACCCAGTTTTATCATCTTTGGATTTTAATGGTTTTGAAGGGGCATCCTGTGAACATGCCGTATTATTTCTTGAATAGTCTTCATAAGATGCCCTGTACCTATCAGATTAATGTGGGAGATAAGGAGTGGAGTCTATTTCATCATGGACTGATTAAAATACTCATTTCCTATCGACTAGGAGAAGTAGGGGATACTTGGGAATCATTTCTCATACGCAATGGGTTTGGGAGAAATGAAGAGTGGCCTCGATGGAGGTCCAAAAATAGGCAAATATGCATCAAGACAGAGGATGCTAGGTCTAAGTTAGAAGAATGTGGATCTCAAGACAATCTTGGCAATGAAGTGTCTAAACCCAGTCAAACCCTAAGTAGCAGCGAATTTAAGTTCAAGTCTAAAACAAACCCTAAAATCCCAGTTGATGATTCTTGGCCTCCAATGAGAAAACTAGTGATCACACCACCCTGTCCAAATGAGGGTATTCCTCATTCATAGACCAACATTAGTCAGAAACTGGCTGAAGACCAAATTAGTAAAGTACTGAGTAATCAGGCTATTCGTAGAACTACTCGTATTATGACAGCCGTGTTGTTCGCCAGAATAACCTTGAGTGTAGGGCATGCCCCTGTTATTGAATTCAGTGATTCTTTAGAGCCTCATCCCAATCCAGCTCTAATTGGTCCAACCATCCTGGACTTGAAATATGTATCTGTCTCTTAGACTAATGTTGTCGATGTTCAACAAGTAAATCCTTGGTGTGATGTTGATCAAGAGATTGATCAGAAGCCGTGCACATAAGATCAAGACAGAAGGGGGTCAAATGCAATATGGAAGGAACCAATCAATCGAATCCCCTATGCTCAAGTCATCTCATCTCTAGAAACTGACTTAAAAGAGGGTCAGGTTATTAAGGCATTTGCTATGGATGAAATTGCAAGCCTGAAAACCGATTTGACTTCTTGGATAGAAAAATGGAATCTTTTGAGGGAGAAGAAGCTTAAATATAAAGCTCAAGTTAAAATCCTTCTGTTGATAAATCAAAGTTTCATCAAACAGAATAAGATTGCTAATACTAGGACTGTTAGATTCAAAATCCAAGCTAGATGAGGCAAGAAGAAATGTGCCGATTCGACTTTCGGTTGAATCAGCCCTTAAAATTTGACATTTTTGTTTCTGTAATGAATTTCAATTTTGTCTTATGGTTTAAATCCTTGATTATGCATACAGACAATTTGAAATCAGCCTCTACAGGTCAGTAATATCTTGACTTTTTGGGTTTTGGTTCTTGGTGCAAAGTTTTTTTTATTTAAGGATATCTGCAGAATTGAAATTCTGCAGACATCCTATTTATTTTTATATGATTATTAGTTGCACTTTGCTAATAGATTCTCTTTTAAATTGCCACGTATTAAGGAGTAAATGGGATGAAGCTTGATGCTGTGCTGCATTTTTGGTTTTGACTGTCTGGAATTTACTCTTTGGAGGTTGCTTTGAAAATGCAATTGATTGCTATTTTGCTAGTTCTACGACCCTATTTCTGAGCATCATCAGTATGGATTGTGGAATATAGTGATGAAACTTTTTGAGGAATAATGATATTGGATTTTGTCCAATAAGTTAGCTATTTTCTTGCACATTATTCCTTTCTAGTGGTCGCTCAATGACATACTTAGGATCCTGGCCTTTCCTTTGTTCTATATTCAGATAAAATCCATGTTTTACCATAGAAATAGGGGAGTTAGTTAATTAGTTGTTGTTTTGGTTCCCTTTATAAACAAGTTTCAAACATGAACAAATGGTTCGATTTCTGAGACATTTGGAGAATTGATATTTTACAGTTTCGTATTTCATTATGTTGTGTCAGTGTTTTCTGGAACTTATTCTGAAGATCACTAGATGTTACATGATAGTAAAGACCTTATCTAAGTATTTAAGTTGTTTCATGTTGTGTTAATGATGGTTCTCCTTTGTTAATTTCACTTTCATATATATATATATATTGTCATATTATATGTGAAATATTCTTTTATAGATCTCGAATGATTACATAGCCTTGAAATGTAAATGATTTATTATTATGTTGAAATGAGTGAGCTTCTTCACATTTTCAATTGATTATGAATCTATGGTAGGTAAGTTATTAACTTGGAAGCTGACCTTGTTCTGTCTACAAGTTAGTATATGATTGTATTCGTTATTTTTCGGGACTATGTTTGATTCATTTGATAACAGGTTTTAATTTTTATTCGAAATATTTTGTAATGAAATATCATTTTGTTGTTAGGTAATTCAGATTTAATTCTGTTTATTGTAGACTTTTCTAACATTTTAGAATTATGGATCATCTTATGCTTTAAGACCTCTTTTCAAATAAATAATTTGTGCTCTCAGCTAAGATAGGTAATCTACATTTAGGTCATCATAGAATAGAATTAGGAGCTACTATTTTCTACACTTGGCTTAAGATAATTTTAGCATTAGTTAGTTAGTAGGTTAAATTTCTTTGACTTGTTAGAAGATAGGGTTAAGCAAATATTTCCACATACACCTAGAGAGACTCTCTATTTGGAGAGAAAATCATACAGGCAGCAGGGCCTTGATCCTGTGAAGGATAGTTACTTTAAACACATACAAGATTGCATTAAGTTGAGTGTGTGGACTATCTTTCCGTTGTTGGCCTAGGTCAATTTTATCTACTAATAAATGGCGCTAGAAGGAGGGCATGAGCTTAAATATTAATGTATGATCGATCACATAACGCTCCTACAATTAATCAACCTACTTCCCCCCTCACGAGTTTTTGAATATTGTTTACCTTGGTCTCTACATCACAACCCAAAACTATAAATAGACCCTTTTTAGATGTAGTTAGAACCATTATTGAAAGAGACCCAACTGTCTCACCAGTTTCCCCAGAAGAGATAAATTAAACATTAAAGTAATCACGTATGATTTTAACTAGAGCCTACTCTCACCAAACAAGGATCCCTCCGATCAATTTCGGATTGCCAAGCAGAGCTCATTTTCAAACCTTGGCAGTGACTGAGTCAACTGTCGATCCGATTGGAGAAGAGCCTCTTGAACCATTGAGAGGGTCTCCTGATTATCATCTTAGTGATATTTTGATAGGAGTAGCTATTCATAAAAATTCCCAACGATTGTTGTCTGCAGGTGGATCTGACCTACCCCCTTCACCTCCTGAATCACCACCTGATAGCCCTCGTGACCATAGTAACGAGTCTTTGTTAGATCCAGAATTCGATCCAGATATGGGTGATCATGACCAAGGTAATCCTAATGTTTGTAGACCATGGCTACGATGCGGTACTGTTGCTGTACCTGGACTGCAACATAACCTACCTAAACATCCTGACAAACTGCTACCTAAGTTTGACCCAGATGATAAGGGCCTGTCTGAAAATCACATTGACAAATTCATCTTGGCTATTCAGACTATGAATGTTCAACAAGGGGGTGTGGTATGTCGGCTATTCCCTTTAACTTTTGAAGGAAAAGTTGCAGTTTGGTATTTTTCCCTAGTGCAAGGATCTATAACTAGTTGGGGTGATTTTAGTGAGGAATTCTTAAACAATTTTCATGAAGACAAAACCCCTGCTGTGTTAGCACTAGAATTGGCTAGAATCAAGATGGAAAACAAAGAAAGAATAAAATATTTCAATCAGTGTTTCCTTACTCTCTTGAATAAGATACCAGTAGCCTCCCAACCTCCAAAAGATATCATAATTGAGGTTTATGCTTCAGCATTACCTAAATCCCTTGGTATGTTTGTGAAACAAGCTGGTAAAATCACATTGGTTGAAACCTTCAAAGAAGAAATAAAGTTCGAGAAGAATTCGTTGACATTTGAACCAGAAAATAATGGCAAAATTGATGGTCCTTTTCGTAAACAAAATGAAACCACTATAGGAACTAATACAGATAAAAGAGATGCTCCTGCTTTTGATGTAGAGAAATTACAACAAGCAATCGGGTCTCTCATGAATGAAGTAGTGATATTAAAACGAAATAATGGGGAAGGTACTTCAAATAGAGGAAATTTTAAAACCCCATACCAGCCATATACATCACCAAATGCCAAGAAAAACACTCCACCTGACATATAAACCAATGAGGAAGTTTTTAATACTATAAGGGTTGTCTATGCCTTACCTGAAACTTCAACCGATCAGGAGTCAGAAGAATATCGTGAACCTGAGCAGCCTTAAACCGAAGAGGAAGCTCCTAAAGACCCTCTCCCGTTTAATTGCCATTTTTGGGATAGCTTAGCCAAAGAGGGAGAGTCTAATGATCATTCTGTCTTTGTCAACCAACACACCCATAATACCAGAAGTAAAGGGCCTATAGATGTACAACCATCAACCGCACCTTGGAACAGTCCCTAACCTTCAAATCAACATCCTGTAACTCAAGATATCGATCTCCAGTATGACATTATAGAGGATCTCAAGAAACAGAAGGAAAATATTAGCATGTTTGATTTATTGAAAATTTACCCTATGCTTGGAGGTTCAATACTCTCTAAGTTAACAACTTCATCAAATGCCAAAACAAAAAATCAGCCCTCTATACCTTCAGTAAATAACCTTGATCCTTCAACCAGTAAAGTAGCCGTTGGTTTTAATAGTAATATCAAAATGACCGCTGATAAAGATACACTAATAGGTAACAAATCCAAATATACAACTCCCCCCATCTTACTAACGTTTGAAATCTTCAATTGAAATGTTCATCACTGTATGATTGATTCCAGAGCTTCATCAAACGTTGTCCCCTATTTTGTCTGTAAGAAGTTGAATGGTAAACCCACACCCTGCGAAATTCAAATCAGCCAAATGGATCAATCTAAGGTGAAAATTGTAGGAGAATTAAAAGGAGTAATGATCAAAATGGCCACTAATCCATAGCTCTTCCAGGTTATTGATGTAGTGGTAGAAAACATACCTGATTTTTATGGGTTGTTCTTAAGTCATGACTGGTCTCAAGCTTTAAAAGGATACTTTTCAACCGATTGGTCAGACTGATGGTTACCTAAAAATGGGTGACCAAATCAGATTAGGATTGATAGAGAGAGATACATGGAACACAAAGTGACTGAAATAAAATCTCCTAATAAACTAGTCTTGTTTAATGATTCCATTTTAGGGAACTATGGATATGATTCCGATTTGGGAAGTTTCCTTGCACTTAAATCTGCATTTACTGATGCTGTAAATAAATCAGAAATTTTATGTTGTGATTTTTAGGAAGCCACTCCCAGTTTGATTAACACTGTGAATAATGTAAATGATGTAAGTAGACTTGTTGATAATCCTTGGCATCTGTACTTTGACGGTTCTCGATCTAAGGAAGGTGCAGGAGTAGGTTGCATGCTCCTAGATCGTGTAGGAAACAAACTCATGATATCTTGTAGGCTGGAATTTATTTTCACAAATAACACAGCTGAATATGAGGCCCTCATCCAGGGACCCAAGAAGGCATTGGACTTAAATGTTAAGGTTTTAATTGCATTCGGTGGTTTTGAAATTATTGTTCGACAAGTCTGCAATTCCATTCATTGCTTATCTAATCATTTGCAAAGTTATCAAAAGTTTTAATTGCATTCGGTGGTTTTGAAATTATTGTTCAACAAGTCTGCAATTCCATTCATTGCTTATCTAATCATTTGAAAAGTTATCAAAAGTAGGTATGGAATCTAATTTCAGCATTTGATGCCTTTAATATTGAGTCTATTCCTTGTTTTCAAAAATAGAAAGCTAACCTTTTGGAAAATGTAGCCTCGTGGCTCATTCCCTCAGAAAATTTTTCTCCAAATGTTTTTCCTATTCAATTATTATTTACACTGTCGATCCCCGATAACATGACTAAATGGTGTGTCTTTAATGATGATTCACAGATCATTGCCTTCTTAACTGGAGAAGATTCTTTTAAGGAATCAACAATTGACGAGATCACACATGATGAAGATATGCACAATTTCTCAACGATCAATCCGCGTCATCCCTTTTACCAGTATTTTGAACTGGTAAATTCAATCCCTACATCGCTTCTTAGGCTCGAAAATTTTTATGACCTACATGATAAGTTTAAAGGAGTTCCTAATTGCATGAAAAACAGTTCCAACATGCGTTATGAAATCATAAATTTAGACACGGAAGCAAATCCTCAAAATATCAATTTAGGATCAGACTGCACCCCGAACGAAAAATCAGCCTTTCTGAAACTGTTTAGTGAATTCAAGGATGTATTTGCATGGTCATATGATGATATGAAGACTTTTGATACCCATATCATACAACACGTAATCCCTATGAGATCCCAGACAAAACCTTTCCAGCAGAAACTAAGAAAAATGCACCCTGCCTTAGAACCAACGGTAAAGAAAGAATTGAACAAATTGCTCACAGCCCACATTATATTTCTAGTATGCCACACGCAATGGGTGGAAAACCTTGTTCCTGTTAGGAATATAAATGGAGATATTAGGATATGTGTAGATTTCTAAAACCTAAACCGATCATCAGAAAAGGATAACTATCCTTTTCTGCCCATGGAACAAATCCTCCAGAAGGTGTTAGGTGCTCATATGCTATCTTTATTAGATGGATTTTATGGGTACAATTAGGTCCTAGTTTCTCCTGCATACTAGCTGAAAACTACTTTTAGGACCCCTTGGGGAACCTATGCATGCAGGAAGATGCCCTTCGGACTGATAAACGCTGGGGCTACATTCCAAAGGGAAATGGATGCTGCTTTCAAAGGTCTAATAAATCACTCTCTCGTTGTCTATTTAGATGACATCACTGTGTTTTCCAAAACCATATCTGATAACATTTCACACTTACGTAAAGTACTTGAACGTTGCAGGAAGTTCGGTATTTCCCTTAACCCTAAAAAGACAAAATTTACAGTGATCGAGGGAATTTTTCCAGGATTTGTCGTGTCAAAGAAAGGGATCATGATTGATCTTGAAAGAACCAAAGATATCTCTAGGATTACTTTTCCTTCTACTAAGAAATCCATGCAATCCTTCATGGGAAAGATAAATTTTGTGAGAAGGTTTGTTCCCAGTTTTTCTGAAATTGTGCACCCAATGTAGAATATGATTAAGAAAGACACTAGTTTTTTGTGGGGGATAGGGAGAAAGAGTCATTTATCAGAATTAGAGAATCCATCACTGAGGCACCCGCACTCATGAGCCCTGAATTTAGGAAAGACTTTATTCTCTATACTTTCGCATCCGACATATCTTATGCAGTTGTTCTTACTCAGAGGAACCAACAGGGGGATGAAGTACCTATATTATTCATGAGCTCCAATTTAAAAGGAGCTGAGCTGAACTAGCACAAAGTGGATAAACATGATTTTGCTGTGTTCAAAGTAGTAAAACGTTTTTGGCTTATCTCCTTAAATAAAAAACCAAGGTAATTGTTCCATTCTCTGTGATGAAAAATTTGCTAGTACAGAAAGACCTTGGAGGAAAAAGGGCACATTGGATAGCTGCTCTGCAGGAGTATGACCTAGAGATAAAACCCTCTCCAGTTGTATGTGGTTTGCGGTTGTGTAAATTGGTAGCTGAATCAACACATCTGCCTTCTGACCAGAATGGCATACCTTTAGATGACACCTTACTGCAAAAGGAAGTTTGTTTTATCCCATATTTGGCTAGTTCATGGTATGTTGATATTCAAACTTATCTTGAAACTAGCAGTGCTCTAGACCATTTAGACCCAAAGAAGAAAAGAGCTGTAAGATTAAAATCAGCACCCTACCAGTTGATAAATAATGTACTTTTTAGGAAAAATACAGAAGGATTTTTGCTTTGCTGCTTAGAAAAGGAGGAGTCTGATTCAGTTTTAACACAACTGCATGATGTGCCTGCTGGTGGTCACTTCGGTGGTGATAATACTGCTCATAAAGTTTTAAGAGTGGGTTATTTTTGGCCAAATCTATTTAAGGATCCCATTCTTTCGTTAGAAGGTGCCAAGATTGTCAAACTGCAGCTGGCAGAGTTAAAAAACTAGCATTCCCTTTGCAGCCTATGGTGGTGGATATGGCTTTCCAATAGTGGGGAATCGATATTGTCGGAACAATAAATCCCTCCTCCTTTATTCAACATAAGTACATCATAACTGCTACTGATTACTTTACTCTATGGTCTGAAGCGGAACCATTACGGGTGGTTAACACAAATCAGATTTTACATTTTCTTGAAACTAACATAATTACCAGATTTGGGGTGCCCGAATCTCTTATGTTTGATAACACATCTTATTTTTCTTATGAAGAATTAACTGAATTTGCATTAGAAAAGGGAATCAGAATTAGATATTTGACGAACTATTACCCACAAGGCAATGGCCTTGCTGAATCAACGAATAAGAACTTGCTGGAAATTATAAAGAGATCCATAGCTAAACATCATAGGAACTGGCATACTATTCTATATCAAGCTCTCTGGGCTGATAGGGTTGCCCCAAAATCATCTGTCGGTAACTCTCCTTTCTTTTTGGTATATGAAATGGAGGCCATTTTTCCTCCAAATCTGTTTCTTCCTTCATTACAGCTTACAAGAGCTGTACAAGAGACAAAGTGTTCAACCATTGAAGAAAGAATCAATATGTTGTTGAAATTGGAAGAAGAGAGAGACAATGCTAAGAGACATTTCACGAAGCATAAAAAAATTGTTAAATCATGGTTCGATCGTGGCTCATCCTCGAATACAGAACTACAGGTAGACGATCTGGTTTTGAAATGGGACAAAGCACATGAAGATAAAGGGGAACATACAAAATTCCAACATCACTAGTTAGGTCCATATGCGATAGTAGAAAAACTTGGTCCTAATACTTTCCGTTTGCAGACTTTGCAAGGACAGCTCAATACCCTCCCGATAAATGGGCATGTCCTTAAAAGGTACTTTCAATAATTTCACATCATTAATTCATTTTCATTGTATATTCCCATTATGTATATTTCTTTACATATTTATGGTTCCATTCTGATTTCTAGATCGGTTAGAGTTTTTGATCTTGTACTTACTGATTATTTTCTTTCCTACTGTCGTCATGTTTACTTACTGAAAATTTTAGATGACAGGTCATGAAAATAATTCAATTCTTCAAAATCATTCACTGTAAATAAGATTGCATGTTTGATTCTGTCAATAGTTGCTTTATCAGACACATCTCCTATCTTGTCTCACAAAAATCAGCATGGAGCATTTTGCATAGTCTTAATAAAGAACCTAATGGTGAAATATGTCAAACAGGAATGACTGAAATACATATCAAATCGTAATCACCAATGGTGGCTAGAAGTATCCGATGTATCACGAGTGATCTATTTTCAAACCTATATTAGTTTTAACCTCTAGAGTTTTTCTCTTGGCAATCCTTGATTGTTGTATCCGGGTGCCTTCCTATAAACCGATATCTCAAGGAATTTATTTACTGATTCCAATGGACATCTACTAAGCTTGAATATTCGTAGAATATATCTAGTCATCTTGAAGATGTCTTAAGAAGTCTGTGGTTTTATCCCTCATTTTTGGGAATACATTTGGTCACTCAATCAGGGAAGTACTCTTGAACTGAAGGTAAATATGAAAGAGGTTAATCAGGAAACAATAGGTCTCATCACGGGCCAGTCTATTTATCATCATAGGTTCTATTGGAATGACGTTGTCAAAATTTGGTTACCAAGCCAATGACAGTGACTCTCAGTCGAATAAACTGTGAGATAGGAAGTCTGATCATGAGCTGGCCTAATCAATTTCTAGTAGCATTGGTGAATAAGGCTATCATTATTTGGTCACCAAGCTAAGATAGTATTCCTGATTAATTCTTTTCGTATTTATCCATGTGTATATGATTTGTATATATATATATAAAAGGTTCATATATAAGTTTCATAAAAAAAAATGAGTACTATCTGCAATTTTGCTTGAATGAGGGGAAAATCAACTGATGTTCTAGAGAAGCTACATCTATATTGTTATTGGCTAACCTATGTTTGGTCTTATATATTTACATTGGAATTAAGTTATTTTGCTATACACTTGCCTAAGGTTGAATTGAACTAGGAATACTCAGATAACAACTATAAGATTGTTTTGGGAAATTTGTTGAGGTCTGGTTATATGTTTGGATTGGTTTGGATCTGAAATCATTTAAGAAGATGTTTGATACTTTAAAAGGCATCGTCTTTGATTATTTGAAGTGTGGATGTTTTTTTCATAGAGATAACTGGTTCGTTCCCAACATGTTTCCAACTGTTGGCAAGCAACACCCTCCGGAACAATTTGAACACAAGAATTTCAAATATGTCATTTCATCAATCTTTTGAATGAAATTTGATATCAAAACCTTAATCAACACTCATCTATATATATTTTAGGAGTGCCATCAGAATGTTTGATTCTAAAGGTACTCCCAATAGAAGTTGATTGATTTATTGACTGATTTAGGGGGATTAACATCAGCTTATTTCGAGTTTGAATATCTTGGCATTAGTTTCTCATTTCTTTTGATCATTTGGAAAGGTTATGATCCTAAAAGTTAGCAACTCCTAATTTTACAAAATTTATCACTCAATCATATTCGAGGTCAAATGAATTTATTACATCAATGGTTTTTTACTATTAATCTAAGCAAGTTGTTACATGATATAATATTTGTTTTTCCAATTTATAGATGAGGTCTAACGAGCTTTTTCACTTCTAAAATATCTATTTCATCATGTTAATCATAGGGATAAAAGTGTATTTAATATAAATTACACAAGTTTCATATTATTATACACTTATCCTCATTATGAAGTTTGTATTTTTAGATGAGATCACATTGATGGGATGATGAACCCTTTCAATACCTTGAAGTGAGTCAGTATTAAAGCCAATCATAAGTGGTAAGGTGATTTTCAGAAGTTTGATATGGGTTTGGTTACATTACCAATTGTTTCCTTGTCATTATGATATTGACCATAATTCTAATTACATCAATTATATTCTTATTTATTAACCTTGGTATTGTTGATATTCGATGATGAAAGATTAGGGTAATGTAACCATTAAACTATGCTTTGAAAATATGAGTTTTTAGGCTATCACATCATCATGAAAAATGTTAATCAGTGTTGATGCTATGATTGAAATTGGGGATTTGATATTTGCGTAACCTGAATGTTTTCCATCTATTGATTTTCCATCATGCAAATATCACACATAAGCCCTCGCTTGCTTTATTTTTCTGCAAACCATTATGGCGTGATAAGTGTTCTCCAAGTTCCATTAACTTGTCAACTCGAAGGTATGATGAAGCTGCAATAGATTTCACAGTTCTTTGGTGAAATAGGGTAGTTTGGAGTGTTAATTGATATGTGCAGTTTCTGGATAAGTCGACTATGTTCTTTAGTTCGGATTTTGAAAATCTTGAAAGTCTACCTAATTGCTACCATGGCCCCTATTTCAAGATTTGAACTCATAGGCGATGAATATTTGGATGTCTCCCCTGAATGCCACAAGGTAGTGGTTAGGGTTGTATGTCTAGGGTTTTTATAGAAATTCTCTAGGTTCAACTTGGAAATTTCCAGGGAATTTACAGCATCATTTGATGGTATCAAAACACAGATTGGGGATGTCGAGTTGAGGCTGACAGAAGAGTTTGTTTATTGGGCCATAGGTTTACCACGAGTAGGTGAACGTTGGTATAAGGGAAAGCATGTAAAAAATGATGACTGGAAGGAGTTCCTCGCCCCAGCTAACCGGAAAATGAAGTATAAATCTGGTTTCCCTTCTCGACTGCTCATGAAGAAATGGCATTCTCTGCTCGAACTTATTATCAAGTATGTCACCTATGAAGGTCGACTTTCCCAAACCTAGTTTTATCATGTTCGACTTTTAATGGTTTTCAAGGGGCATCCTGTGAAAATGCCGTATTATTTCTTGAATAGTCTGCATAAGATGGCATATACCTATTAGATTAATGTGGGGGATAAGGAGCAGAATCTATTTCATCATGGACTGATTAAAATACTCGTTTCCTATTGACTAGGAGAATTAGGGGATACTTGGGAATCATTTCTCATATGTAATCGGTTTGGGAAAAATGAAAAGTGGCCTCAAGGGAGGTCCAAAAATAGGCGAAGACACATCAAGACAGAGGAAGCTGGGTCTGAGTTAGAAGAATGTGGTTCTCAAGATAATCTTGGTAATGAAGTGTCTGAACCCAGTCGAACCCTAAGTAGCAACGAATTTAAGGTGAAGTTTGAAACAAACCCTGAAATCCCTATTGATGATTCTCGCCCTCCAATGAGAAAACCAGTGATCACACCACCCTGTCCAAATGAGGGTCTTCCTCATTCGCAGACCAACATTATTCAGAAACCGGCTGAAGACCAAATTAGTAGAGTATTGACTAATCAGGCTATTCGTAGAACTACTCATAGTATGACAACCATGTTGTTCGCCAGAAGAAACCTAAGTGTAAGGGATGCCCCTATTATTGAAGTGAGTGATTCTTTAGAGCCTCGTCCCAATCCAGCTCCAATTGGTCCAACCATCCTAGACCTAAAATATCTATCTGTCTCTGAGACTAATGTTATCGGTGTTCAACAAGTAAATCCTGGGTGTCATGTGGATCAAGAGATTGATCAGAAGCCGTGTGCAAAATATCAAGACAAAAGGGGGTCAAATGTAAGATCCAAGGAAGAAATCAATCAAATCCCTTATGCTCAAGTCATCTCATCTCTAGAAACTGACTTAAAAGAGGCTCAGGTTATTAAGGCGTTTGCTAGGGATGAAATTGCAAGCCTAAAAACCGATTTGACTTCTTGGATTGAAAAATGGAATCTTTTGAGGGAGAAGAAGCTTAAATATAAATCTCAAGTTAAAATCCTTTTGCTGAGAAATCAAAGTTTGATCAAACAGAATAAGATTGCTAATACCAATACTGTTAGATTTAAATCCAAGCTAGATGAGGCAAGAAGAAATGTGCCAATTCGACTTTTAGTTGAATTAGCCCTTAAAATATAACATTTTTGTTTTCTGTAATGAATTTCAATTTTTTATTATGGTTTAAATCCTTGATTATGCATACAGACGATTTGAAATAAGCCTCTATAGGTTAGTAATATCTTAATTTTTTGGGTTTTGGTTCTTGGTGCAAAGTTTTTTTTTTTTAATAAGGATATCTGCAAAATTGAAATTCTGCAGACATCCTATTTATTTTTATATGATTATTAGTTGCACTTTGATAACAGATTCTGTTTTAAATTACTAGGTATTAAGGAGTAAATGGGATGAAGCTTGATGTTGTGCCGCATTTTTGGTTTTGACTGTCTAGAATTTACTCTTTGGAGGTTGCTTCGAAGATGCAATTGATTGCTATTTTGCTATTTCTACGCCCCTATTTCTGAGCATCATCAGTATGGATTGCCAAATATAGTGATAACATGTTTCGAGGAATAATGATACTGGATTTTTTCCAGTAAGTTAGCTATTTTCTTGCACGTTATTCCTTTCTAGTGGTCGCTCAATGACATACCTAGGATCCTGGCCTTTCCTTTGTTCTATATTCGGATAAAATCCATGTATTACCATAGAAATAGGGGAGTTAGTTAATTATTTGTTGTTTTGGTTCCCTTTATAAACAAGTTTCAAACATGAACAAAGGGTTCAATTTTTGAGACATTTGGATAATTGATATTTTACAGTTTCGTATTTCATTCTGTTGTGTCGATGTTTTCTGGAACTTATTCTGAAGATCACTGGATGTTACATGATAGTAAAGACCTTAGCTAAGTATTTAAGTTGTTTCATGTTGTGTTAATGATGGTTCGCCTTTGTTAATTTCACTTTCATATATATATATATATATATATATATAGTGTCATATTATATGTGAAATATTCTTTTATATATCTCGAATGATTACATAGCCTTGAAATGTAAATGATTTATTATTATGTTGAAATGAGTGAGCTTCTTCACATTTTCAATTGATTATGAATCTATGTTAGGTAAATTATTAACTTGCAATCTGACCTTGTTCTGTCTACAAGTTAGTATATGATTGTATTCGTTATGTTTCAGGACTGTGTTTGATTCATTTGATAACAGGTTTTAATTTCTGTTCGAAATATTTTGTAATGAAATATCATTTTTTGTGAGGTAATTCAGATTTAATTCTGTTTATTGTAGACTTTTCTAACAGTTCAGAATTATGGATCATCTTATGCTTTAATACCTCTTGTCAAATCAATAAATCATGCTCTCGGATGAGAGAGGTAATCTGCATTTAGGTCATCATAGGTTAGAATTACGAGCTACTATTTTTCTGCACTTAGCTTAAGATAATTTTAGCATTAGTTAGTTAGTAGGTTAAATTTCTCTTATTTGTTAGAAGATAGGGTTAAGCAAATATTTCCACATACACCTAGAGAGACTCTCTATTTGGAGAGCACATCATACAGGAAGCAGGGACTTGATCCTGTGAAGGACAGTTACGCTAAACACATACAAGATTGCATTAAGTCGAATGTGTGGACTGTCTTTCCGATGTTGGCCTAGGTCAGTTTTATCGGCCAACAGGTAGGTGTGGTAAGTTAGCACCTATATTTTGTGGACCTTTTGAAATACTATCCAAGAAAGGGCCAATAGAATATGAGCTAGCACTACCCGTGTGTAAGAGTCCATAGTGTTTTCCATGCATCCTTGTTAAATAAATATGTTTATGATACTAAACATGTAGTGGATTGGTCCTTATTACAGGAGGAACCTGAAGGGGATTTTTGCCCTGAGCCTATTCATATATTGGACAAAAGATAGGTGTATCTCAGGAAGCACACCATAGTCCAGTTGAAAGCGCAATGGAAACACTTTGAGGTCGATGAGGCTACTTAGGAGAATGAAGCCACCATGAGAAAGGATTACCTCGCCTTGTCTCATGATGTCATTCTGAGTGCCTAGAACACCAGGGACGGTGTTGTTCTAGGTGGGGAGGGTTGTAATATCCCAAATTTTGGACTTAACACTTATAGGTATGAGCCTATTGATTATGATGTTATCTTGATGTTTTAATTTGATATATTGCATCGAAGACCCCACTGCATATGAACATGATGATTTGTTTTATATATTTGGCGTAAGCCAATTGTTGATGATATATATATATATATGCTTATTTGTGTTGGGCAGGGATCCTGAAGCACATGATTGATGAGATTTTTTTAGTTGAGTGAGGAGCTCTGGAACACATGACTAATTAATGTTGTGTTGAGCGAGAAGCTCTGGAGCACATGAGTATTTATATTTGTGTATAACATTAATATTTAGAACACATGAAAGGATAAGTTGAAAGTGTTGGGAATATGCCCTGGAGCCTTCCATGTTGATGTTGAGCATAAGCTCTTGAACATCAGATCCTTGGACATTGTACCCCTAGGTGTATCATACAAGTACATCCTAGCATTAATGTTGAGTGAAGAGCTATGGATTGCACTAATTTTGTAAGTCCTTATTTAAGCATTATGTATGGGATCTGGTAAGTGCTAGGGGTTACTGAAAAGAATTAATAATTCCCGAGTGAAAACAACTCGAGAAAATATTGATCTCATCATACTTATTTTTAAGTGATTAAATGAAATTTTGAATTTATGTATTCCCATAAAGTACCGAAGAACTAACACGTTATACGAGGGAATCCAACATGAAAGGATGTTTAGAGTTCCATAGCCTATTAGACCTAACCATCTACCTACTTGACCTTAATGAAGAAGTGTCATTAAGTCTAGGGATCATGGTATATGATGCCCAAAGAAAAATGTTAACAAATGTTATATTATTATGTATTTTATACATGGCATGTATAAAGAATAAATATAGTAATAATATTAATGATGAAAGAAAGAAGGAAAAGCTCCATCCATTATTATTTATTAGTTAAATATAATAAATAGTACAATATACCTACAAAATTCTAATTAGGAACTAGTGGAAAGTTCCTATGTTAAAGTATTAAAAATTACCCAAATTAATTAAAAAGGGTTAAATCAAGAAACCAAGGTTTCTTGATTTAGTTGTCCCTTTGACTTAAAATTCTGTCTATAAATTCTCAAGCCAAGGAAAGGCTTGGGGTTCTAATCTATCATTTGAGGAGTCATTTTTCTGTCTATTTTGCTCTCAAGTAAATTATTGGAGAACATTTTCCTGGAAGGAAAGAGGAGAATTGATCCATACTTGATATACCAGATAGGAAACCCTACCTTAAGAGCTCTAAGCTACTTGCATGTTGGAGTCCAGCTATGGGGGATCCAAAGTTAAGCCAAGAACGGTTTTTGGTCATGGTTGGGTGGAACTTGGTAGTTCCCAAGTGATTCAATCATCTAATACATAGGTGAGATCTGCCTATGAATTGTTAATGTTGTTTATTTCATTTTGCAGGTTCATCCATTAAAAGAGCTTCATGTTACAGGTATGAAGCCCTAGACTTCCTACTCCATTTTTCTATAATAAATGCTTGCTATGTTAGGAAAATAATTACATTGCACTTCCTAACCCTATGTATTTGCTTCTCTATTTAAATTCTTCTAGGGTTTTCATTTTTAAGTGATAACCCTAGGCTGTAAGTTATTTTCTATACCAAGATTTATCCAAGGTGTATTCATAAGTTTACTTCTGAAATTTTAATTCATTTATAAATATTTATCAAGGGATTTGCACCCTAGTTTTAATTCCTGTATTATTTTTACTGTTGAGACTAGGTTAAATACAAACTAGGTTTTATTTCAGACCTATTACCTATATGTTCTTTTGGCCTTTATACTCTACTAACATATTCCATTTGTCAGCAGAGGCATGTTTTAAATTTAAATAGACTAGTCTAGAAGTAATATTTTCTATATATATGTATAAGCTTACAACCTAGTTAACCTAATATTTTATCTTCAATATATATATATTAACATATATAAAATAGAAATACAAATCTAATCTAGCAATACAATAATTATATCTAATGCACAATTTATAAACATTCCATATTAAATCAAAGATAAAGACCAGCAAAGACCTTTCTAGGTCTGCATATTTAAACACATGCTAATTACTAAATCATTTTCATTAAAATAACATAATCATAAGCAAATAAAAAGAGTATATATCATGACCATTTATTGGTCTAAAAATCAAGTTCCTTTTCCTAAATAAAATCCACAGCCCTAATATTATAAATCCTCATAATCAAATAGTATGCCATAAATCAAATAGTCACCATCTAATATCAACTCACAGCCATCACATAACAATTAACCAAAGTAACATTATAATCATTAAATAAAGAAATCAGTAAGTACAACGAGGTCGCAGGATCAAATCCTGGGGACACTCTGTCTTCCCAAATATTAAACCATAAACACTGTGCTCTTTACAATAAATCCACCTTATTATTTATATGCAATAATCATTTAAATATCTATGTCTTCATTCCAAATAAACAATTAAAATCATATAATTACATTAAGGTCACAGGAACGAATCCCGTAGACAACCTCAGCCATTTTTCGTTTACATAATCTACAATCTACACTAAACATTAATACATAGGAACTAAACTATAAACCCCATCATAATTGTACACAGTCCAAGTAAATACAAGAGAGGGTAGGAATTAAATTCTATCGGCACCTAAACCCCACATCGCAACCACCCATAAATTACAAGTCATTGCATCAACAACGACCACGATTCGAATCCTGTGGAGTCGTGCTACATTTAATCAAGTCCATGCTATACACAGAGTGTATGCGGGCCACATTAATAAAATACTTTCTCTACAGCAAGGTCGTGAGACCCTCTCTTTGCAACCACGTTGTAAACTCGGCCTTAGCCCCAACTCTAAACACACATGCTATGATCAAAACAATAACCATTTCACATAGCTCGTAAGACCCTTACTAAACTATGCACAACTTTTACATAAGCCACAATTTACAAATAAATTACATAGTACATTTAAATAACAATCTTGCACTATCAACAAATCCACCCACAACAACGAAAGCCACCTAGGGTTGCACCCACAACTTGGTTGTTTCCACATTGCACTAAATAAAAACCATAAGGTAAAAATTAACAGTCTACGATTTCACAACTTCCATGGAAAGCGCCTAAGCCATCTACGGCATGGCCCAAGCCATACGCTATCAACATTACTAATTACCATAACTAAACTAATAATGAAATTCATTTTACACAGTCCAACCACGAGGGCAAACACCATATAAAACCCAAGTTTAAATAACAACAACAAAGTATAGAATTGAATACACAAAATATAAGTATTAAATCAAGTCTACACAATCAACCAATGGCCATGGCACCATTGCAAGAAATGGTGCTGCCACTATGTATACTTAATAAATTAACCCCAAATTTACAAATTACACGCAGAGATTGTAAAGGCATTCAAGTTTCAACTTATGGCTAGATCCCTCATCAATTTTTACATCCCATTACATCATTAAAAAAATACCCGAGGGAAAATGAAAACCAAACACTAAAACTCAATGCTGGGGAGTAACAACATAGCTCTTTCATGATACACACAACCCCAAAAACCCAAACGCAACCATAGAATCCAACGCAAGAAGACCAAACCTTGAAAATTTAAAACTGAGTCTTAAAACCAAGAGATGGCTAGTATCGATGCGTTAGCAGAATTACCGTAATGGTGATGCCAACCCATGGCTCACAGTCACGGTACGAATCCCATCTCCTCTCCGTCCTATCACTTGCAACCAAAACCCAAGCAATGAAGGATGAGGAGTATGGAACTGAAGTAAGCAAATGAACAAACACCACAATGCTATAAAAACCACAACGAAGCCGTAATTTCAAAGTCTCCTTCACCCACTGCACAAAGCTGAGACCAAGCCACTACAAATAGAGCAAGTGGCCAAATTCCATCGTAATCCAAGCCCTAAGCTTGGGTTGCCACAAAAACCAAGGCACATTAATGGCACTAGACTGGTGTCCATTAACAAATGCTAAAACCCACATCTGCATAGTTTGCAAACAACACACTATCGTCGCCACCTTTTCCCATTTGCATAGAATAAAACCCCCAATGTGTAACATAGACCATGGTATATATTTTCTACCCGAAAGTCTAATGGAGGGTATAACATATTATATGCATTGTATACATTAGGCACTAGGCCTTTAACCTTTGGCTTATCTTCCTCCTTAGGCATTACGCTTAGATCCATGGCATCTGAGTTATGCCATGCTAAACATTGTTTACATAAAACCAAGAAATGATCTTTAACAAGGGTTTGTAAACATGTCAAGAGAAATAACAAGTCATGTCAATATTTTAATAAAATAAATATGAAGTACATATAGGTGGAAGGATGAAATTCCATAATCTGGAAGATCGGACAGTTGAGATTAATTCTGCTAAAAAGAGATCAAAGGTGTGAAAGAAAAATGTGGAAAGGGAATTATGGAAATAAAATTTAAAGATTCTGTCAACCCGCAACCCGCAATCCAGAATATCAGACAGCTGAGATCAGTTCTAAGAAAAAAAGATCGACGATGTGAAAGAAAAATGTGGAAAGGGAATTGCGGAAATAAATTTTAAAGATTCAATGAGCCCACAACCCACAATCCAGAATATCGAAGGTTGGCAAAGACTCCGCAAAGGATCGACGATGCAGAACAAAAATTGCAAAAATAAGCTTGCAAAAAGGAGCTTGCAGAAAGAATCTTGCAGAAAGGAGCTTGCAGAAAGGAGCTTGTAGAAAGTCAAGATATGATTTGAGGAAATGTTACATTTCTACATCCCACAATCCACATCTTATTTAAGATCGACGGTCAAGAAAACGCTCAACAAAGATCAACAGTGGGGAATCGTTAATGAGGAAACTATGGTGCGGAAATACGACTTCGAGGAGGAAATATATGTGTTAGATCGATAGTCCGAAGAGACTTAGAAATAGGATCAATAAATGTGATTAAAGATAGAACATGATCATGTGGAAAGAAAATAGAGAGTACGAAAGAACATGGTTGAAGGGTTAAAGTGTAAATTGATTAAACATGAGCTTAGGATATGCCCACAAAAGCTTAAGGATGCTTAGTTGGGGTTGAAAGAAATCTCTCACGAGGTTGTAAATGCCTACAGAGGAAGTCCATAGGCTTGAAGAGAAACCATGGAGAAGAAACCCACATTTTTGGGAAAGAGGGTGCCCACTAGTAAAAGATAAATCATACTAGAAGATGTTCTAAATAGTTGTATTAATTAATTAATTAAATGTTCATAAACACAATTATGATAAGTGTGATTATCATATTTGAAATGGAATGTTTGTGAAACGGTGTGTTTTCAGAACAATACGTCCGCAGGAAATGTGAAGATACTTATACGCAGAAGTATGAGTGAGAGAAGGGGTCTGGTGGTCTATATCAGAAAATTAGAAACATAGACCAGTGGGTGTGACAGAGGATGGATGGAGAAGAAATATAGTATATTACAGAAAACATATTAGGGTGGTAGGGTGGCGCCAGGGTAGGAAACATGACTACATGGGGTTGTTGCCTCCTTCCAGTAGAAGCTGGTAAATAGGGTATAGGAGCATCCTATTAGTCATATATGAAAAAATAGGGTGTCGTAACACCCTTTTAGTAGCAGTTGATAAACTAGGGGTCATAGCCTCCTTCTAGTAGTAGATGGTAGATAGGGTGTTGTAGCATCCTTTCAGTAGTAGTTGATCAACCATGTGGTCGTAGCCTCCTTCCAGTAGTAGCTGGTAAATAGGGTGTCATAGCATCCTTTCAGTAGTAACTGATAAACTAGGGGGTCATAGCCTCCTTCCATTAGTTTCCGGTAAATAGGGTGTAATACCATCCTTGTCTATAGCAATAGGGAAAACTATTTGTAAATAACAATTTTGCAGTAATAGGACGTATTGGTGGTTTACCCTATTGGGATTCCATGATAAAATGTTGTTCTGTGTATTCTTGTTGTTATGTGTATTTAATGATATATTTAAAAAATGGTTGAATTAGTAAAAATATAACAATACTGATTCACCCGCCCCCCCTCTCAGTATTGACCAATAAACCAACAATGGTGGCACTTGTTGGAGTGATTCTTGCACATTGCTGAGGACGGTAGATTCCAAAGATTTGGATTATGATGTATGGATATGTAATATCATCTCCATATGCTCTATAATTCTAAATATCATAAATACATGTATGAAAGGCTCGCATTCCCCATGCTCTTGAATAACTAGTTTTCATACATTTGGCTTCAATATTGAAGTAGTTTTATATCTGATTGTATGTGGACATTTATATGATTTTTATGATGATGGGGAGTCAATATATGATGTATGTATCTCTATTATTATTTCCACATGCACTGTAAGCCTAAATATTAGAGATACATGTATGAAAATCTTGCATACTCTTGCCCTTGTATCACCAGTCTTCATGGATTCAACTGCAATCTTGAAGTAGATTTATACCAAATTTGTAAGAGGGATATTATATGAGTTCGATGATGTTTGGAAAACAATATATGATATATTAATCTGTAATTTAATTTCCATATCCTCTTTGGGTCGAAATCCAATAAAATCATGTGTGAAAAGATTGCATTCACATGCCATTGAATCACCAGTTTCGATGACTTTAGCTTCAATCTTGAAGGAGTCTTGTATAAGATCTGTATGAGGGATGTTATCTGAGTTTTATGATTTTGTGACAACCATATATGATGTGTTAATCTATAATTTCATGTCCCTATTCTATGTGGGTTGAAATCCAATAAATACATATGTGAAACTCTTGCAATTCCATGCTACTAATTCACTAGTTTTCATGTATCCGACCCCCATACTGAATGAGTTGTATACCATACTTGTATGAATGGATTTATATTGTGTTTAATAATATTGAGGAATCCATTAGTATCCTGTATATGTTCCATATATGTCACATCCTAATCTGAACCTTTAACTCCACCTTTCATATGTCAAAATAGAGCTAGTTATGCAATTTCCCCATAAGCAATTTCACTGAAAGTTACCCTACAAATTTTGCAGACCATAATCCATTTGTAGAAATTAATAAACATGATTAAGGAAATTAATTGATGTCTAATACTCATTCCCATACTCTGTTCTCAAATTTTGGAGGGTTGTACTTGATTTGGAGAGCTAGTTTAGCCATCACCCTTGGGGGGATTTGAACACAATTTCCTAGTAATTTTGGTGTTTTTGTCATTATCCCCAATTTTTTTTGCAAAGGTCTAAATTATTATACAAAGTATACATAAAAAAACTTGGTATGTTTGAAGACTCACCATACCATGTCCTTTTAAATTCGAGACCATTTGGTGAAAGTTGGAACCCTCTAGAGTCATCACTAGTTAAGCTCGAATTTTGCCCAATTTGTAATTTTATCCAAAATTCCAAAAAAGGGACCTACATTAACACTAGAATAGATACCTATTTTGCATTTAATTCTCATAGTCAATTCATGTGTAAGAAAAGGTAGGTACATTGGGTTGTTGCAAAGCATGTGCTAAGGTACTTGAATAGTACTATGGTATATGGAATGAGATATGCTTCCAATAGTTACATGAGACTATAGGGTTATTCATATTATGACTAGGTAGGGAGTGTTATGCTAGTAAATGCACCTCCAGGTGTTTCTTTAGTTTGGTAATTTTTTGTGATTTCCTAGTGCAACAGGAATCATACCTTAGTAGCATTGAGTACAACCGAGGTCGAATATATTGCAGTGAGTGTTGCAGCTTAGGAAGCAATAAGGCTACATAAACACCTTGTATGATTGTTTAGTCAGATACTTGAGGAGACCATGATTCATTGTGATAATAAAAGTTGTGGGAATGTTACAGTGAATCCTATATCTCATGATAGATAAAAACATGTGGATAACAAGTACCATTATATTAGAGATATGTTGTAGAGAGGATAATTCCAAGCCTTTTTCTAGAGTGAATTTTGTGTACTTCCTGTTATATTTTTAAGATTAAGCTAGCATTATTAGGATCTTTTAATTGAGAGAATAACAAGCATAGCAAACAAACACAAGAGACAATGAACACAGTGTTTTTCCTCGGGGAAACCATAAATGGAGAAAACCCCGCAAATTCCTTAGAGATAGAATCAACACCAAATAAAAAGGCCCAAAATAGTAAGATGATCTCCCGACAGCAGTAACCTCTTTCTTCCTAGCCCCAATGTCTTCTTCTTCCTCAGTTATGCGCTACAACTGAGTGTGAGTGAGTCTGTGTTAAATAGAGAGGTCACCTCTCTATTTATACTGATTCCCAACATGACTAAAACCCTGCTAGGGTCGACTTCACTAGGTGAGTCTAATAACCCTAGTGCCCCAGAACTGCAGGGACTTTAACCCTTAGACAATAGGAGGGTTACCCACAATGACTTGACATGACTTGTTTACATTATAGATCCTCTCGATTGGAACATCGGGGCATGACATCATGACTCAATTACATTACAGACACATCCCAAAAAAAACATCGGGGTACAAGACATAAGATACATAGGTGAATACATTCCAAAGTTACAAATACATCAACACTCCCTCTTAACTAGGAAGGTCTTCTTTCGACACAATTTTTAGCACTGATATTCTTCTCTGTATCGATTGGGTCATCTTGTTATCTTCATCTTCAAGTCTTATTAGTCTTCAAGTCTTCTTCTTCATCTTCAAGTCATCTTCTAAGTCATCTTCTTCTTCAAGTCTTCTTCGTCACAGAATCTACATCATCATGACTACTGGATCATCATTGCTGGATCATCATCACATCTAGATCATCATTTGATATGGATCGTCATCAAGTCTATATCATCATCACATCTGGATCATCACTTGATCTGGATCATCATCAAGTCTAGATCATAATCACATGCTATCTCAGAATGGTGCTATCTCGATTCTTCTCGTCACAGGAAGTTCTAACGAGTTAGCCCTATAGGCCTACCCTTCATGTAGGTCTTCATCAATGCTTATATCTGACACTTAAGTCATAATGGCCTGCCAAACTCTTACATCTGACCTCATCTTGTTAGAAAGACACACCCAACACTCACATCTGACCTCATCTTATCAGAAATGCCCAACACTCACATCTGACCATGTGTAAACACATCGCGCCAGAATGGCTCAGCACTTATATCCGATCATGTGCAAGCACATCACATTAGAATGGATCTACACTTACATTCGACCCCATCTTGTCAGAAAGGAACAGCACTCACATCTGACCATGTGTAAACACATCGCGCCAGAATGGCTCAGCACTTATATCTGACCTCATCCTGTCAGAAAGGCTCTGCACTTACATTTGACCATGTGTAAACACATCGCATCGAAAGGGCTCTTAGTCCCAGATTGAGGATTCCTAGTAACTAACCAGGTGCCTCCATTCTCCCAGAGAATGGGAGTTTCCCTTACGTCTGACCTACTTGTCAAAATGGCCAGCACTCACATCTGACATGGGAGGAACCTAATCCTTTAACCATGACAGAATGGCTTAGCCCTTACATCTGATCAAGTGGGAACACATCCCTTTATCACATTAGAATGGCTCTCGGTCCTAGACTGATTTTTCTTGGTAATTGACCAGGCATCTCCATTCTAAGAATGGAAATAGCCCTTATATCTTATCATGTAGGAACCAATTCTACAGTTGTAGTAGAATGGATCAGCACTCAAATTTGACATGGAAGGAACCTAAATCCTCTCACCATGATAGAATAGATGATCCCTTACATATGACCATGGAAGGAACTTAATCCTCTCCCATGTTAGAATGGCTCAGAGACTCGTCACTTCCCTTTGGATGGAACCTCGATATGGAGAGTACCAAGCTTCTCCCTGAAGTACTTAAACTTCACCCTAGCCAATGGCTTCATCAACACATCAACTATCTGATCATCTGTCACAACGTACTGGAGCTTCACTGCTCCCCTCTGTGCCCTATCCCTGATATAGTGATACTTGATCTCGATATGCTTTGACTTGTCATGGAACACAGGGTTCTTCGACAACTTCTCACAACTCTAGTTGTCTCAATATATATAAGTAGCATCCAACTGGAGATCAAATAAATTAGACAGTAACCACCTCACAACTAGCTGAACAAGCTGTGACATACTCTTCTTCAGCTATACTCAGTGCCACACAGGATTGCTTCCTGCTAAACCAAGATATCACACCTGATCCCATACTGAAGCAACACCCTAAAGTTCTCTTCCAATCGATGGCACTGCCTGCCCAATCTGAATCAACATAACCCTCCAGGTTAATCTTCTAATTCGACTCATACTTGATCCCATAACCAACTGTACCCCTCAGGTACCTTAGAATATTATTTGTAGCAATCAAGTGAACATTTCTCGTATATGTCAAGAACTGACTCAAGGTGTTCATAGCAAAGCAAATGTCCGGTCTCATGTTCGTCAGGTACATCAAGGACCCAATCATCTGACGATACATCATAGCATCAACCAACTCTGATGAAGCATTACTCAATAGCTTCAGGTTCAATTCCATAGGTGTGGCCATAGCCTTACAGTCCATCATCCCAAACCTCTTCAGGATATCTACTGCATACTTCCCTTGTCCAAGGGAGATTCCATCTGTATTCTGCCACACCTCCATGCCTAAAAAATAATGCATCATACCCAAGTCCTTCATTTTGAATTCAGCAGCAATATTTCTCTTCATATCAACAATGAACCCATCCATACCTGTTACAAACAGATCATCTACATATAGTAGAAGCATCACTGGGTTTCCATCTTCAACCTTGTAGTAAATGTTAGAATCTGCTTTACTCTTGGTAAGTCCTAAACTGGATAGAAAGATGTCAATTTTGCCATACCATGTCCTGGGTGCCTGTTTCAAATAGTACAGGGATTTCTTCAATATGCGCACATGAGACTCCCTGTCATGTGTCTCAAAACCAAGTGGTTTTTCTACATACAGTTCCTCTTCCACTACACCATTCAAGAAATCAGCCTTGACATCCATTTGGTGTATCTTCCATTTCATTACTGTAGCGAAGGAAAGTACTGATTTGATGGAAGTGTATCTGGCTACATGTGTAAAGGTTTCTTCATAATCTATTCCTTCTTTTTGGGAGAAACCATGAGCCACAAATATTGCCTTATATTTTTCAATGCTACCGTCTGCAGCATGCTTGATCTTGTAGATCCATTTGGAACTTACAACTGAATTCCCTTCTGGTCTTGGGACAACATCCCAAACATCATTCTTCATGATCGATTGATACTCTTCAATCATAGAATCCTTCCATTCTTTCCATTCTACAGCTTCTTCATAATTGGAAGGTTCTTTATCAATGAAATCACATAGTAATGCTACATACCCAGAGCAGGATTTGGTCCTCTTTCTTTCTCTGTGATTCTCTTCTGGAGCCCCATATCTTTTTGCACCTTGGATAATTTCACGTACCCAAGTAGGTTTCCTCTTATGAGGATTATTATCTAGAGGTGGATGTATAGGTCTTTGTGGTTCTTCAAATTATCGATCTTCTCCTTGAGTTTCTTCGTTCATGATTGCATCATTAATTTTGGGTGCTTCTGCTTCTTCAGGTTCTTCAATAGGTTTCTTTCTGGATTTGTTGTAAGCTGTGTCTTCATCAAATGTCACATCCCTGCTGATGTCAATCTTCTTGTATCCTGGGAAATAGATTCTGTAATCCTTCGAGCTTTCAAAGTATCCCACAAATATACCCTTCTTTCCTAAAGGATCTAATTTTCTCCTCTTCTCTTTTGGAATGTGTATGTACATAGAACAATTGAATATTCTGAGATGGTTGAATTCTAGTTTCCTTCTAGAGAATACTTCTTTAGGAGTCTTGTTCTTGAGTACTCTGTGTGGAGTACGGTTCTATACATACACCGTTGTTCTGGTAGCTTCTACCCAAAGATGCATAAGAAGATATTGATCATGAAGCATAGGTCTTGCAGCTTCCATGATAGTTCTGTTCTTCCATTCTGCAATCCCATTCTATTGTGGATTATAAGGAGTGGAAAACTCCCTCTTAATCCCTGAGTCTTTGCATAACTCTTTGAACTCATTTGGCATGAATTATCTGCCATTATCTGATCGAAAGGTCTTAATCTTCTTTTCGGTGTGATTCTTGATCAAGGCTTTGAATTCCTTGAATTTTCTGAATTCTTCATCTTTATTCTTCATGAAGTAGATCCATGTCTTCCTAGAAAAGTCATTAATAAAATAAACATAGTATACACACCCGCTTAGCGAACTTGATGACATTGGACCGCATACATTAGAGTGGATGATTTCCAAGATTCCTTTTGCTTTGCTCTCACTACTTGGAAATGTATTATTTGTGTTCTTTCCTTTCACACATCCTTTGCAGACCCCATCATGTTTTGCTTGTATTTCTGGAAGACCTTCAATAGCTTTTCTTCCAAGAGGTAGTGCTCTGTAATGCACATCTGCAAGCCTTCTATGCCAAAGTTCATTTGGCTATACTATGTCATGGACCAATTCTTGTTCTGGATGGCCCTTTCATTTGTACAAACCTCCTTCTTGTTCCCCAACCACTATTGCATCATCAATAGTATTTCCTTTTGGCCACACGATTACTTGACCATCTATGAATGAAACCCTCATTCCTTTTGCATCTAATGTAGATATGGAGAGAAGGTTCTTCTTGAGTCCTGGTACAAACAATACTTCCTTCATTGTCATAGACTTTCTAGAGTGTAGCTTATAGGAGGATTCCCCACTACCTTTTATTAGATACTGGTAGTCATCTCCTAGTTTCACCTTGTGAGGTGATTCATGTTCTGAAAGTTTCACAAAGGATTCCTTGAATCCAGTCATGTGCTTGGAAGCACCACTGTCTATAAGCCAATCATTTCTTCCATGAGTAATGTTTCCCGTGAGAGCAGAAACCAAAACATATTATTCCTCGCTTGAAGAATCTTCACTTTCATATCTGGTTCTCTTTGATGAAGGTTCATCATCCTTTGTAGCATGAGCATGATGTCTTCTATTGTTTCCCTTCTTCTTGTGAGAGATACTTTTGTTCTTACGACAATCTCTAGCAAAGTGTCCTCTCTCATCACATGTATAGCAAATAAACTTAGACTTATCTCTAGGATTTCTGAAGTTATTCCTTTCATTAGAATACTTACTTCTGTGATGGTTGGATCTGGGTTTCTTGGATTGTACTGTGAGAGCTTGATATTCACTTCCCACCTTCTCTTCTTGAGATGATATCCAAGATTCTTCTTAAGAACATTCTTCCCATAGTCTACTGAACTTGACTAACTTCTTCTTGGCACAGATCCCTTGAATGAAGGAGTCCCATGTCCTAGGGAGACCATTCAAGGTGGTCATCACAATCTCTACCTTCTCCACTTATTCATCTATTGCTTACAATTGTTCCTTGATATGAGAAACCCTTGTGAAGTAAGACTAGATGGTTTCTGCATTTTGGATCTTCACATTCTTCAATTGGCTCCTCAAGGTCATCTTCCAGTTTATGTTCTTTCCTCCAAACAATTTGGTTAGGGCATCAAACATAGCTTTAGGTGTCTTGAGGGAGGGAACCTATGGTATAAGGTGATCCTTGATAGAATCAGCAATGATCCTCTTTTCCATAACCAACTTCTTCTTATGTATGGTCTTAGCCTCATCTCCCTTTGGAAGTAGAACCTCCTCATTGATGTAGGAGTCCAACTCATTCTCTTCCAAAACCAAGGAGATCCTATACTTATAGGCTTGGATGTTATCAACTTCCTCAAGCTTTTCATCAAGCTTGGTATGATGAGACATCTTAAATGAGAACCTCAAATAGAAATACAAAATATTTAGATCTTACCAGGTCAAGATGTCAAATTTGGATTTGGAGCTAAAATCCTGTAGTGCTGGTTTAGGAGCAGATTAGGGTTTTGTTTTTCTGAAGTTCTATCCAACCAAATGCTTTGAAATTGATCCCTAACTTCGATTTTGGGGAGGATATCAATCCAGGTGTGGGATCACTGAAAAATTCCTCTTGTGTGAAAAGCCATAATTTCCGGCAGCATTGTCGGGTCCAAAACTAAAAAACCTCATAATTGGATTTTGCTTCAACAGAAAGATGCACCCTAAGGAGGAGAGTTAATCCAACCTTATTTTGCTGAAAATCCATGGAGGAAGATTTATAAAGTAGGAATCCCTAGTTCCCGCAGCTACATAGTGTCTTCTTCTCAGGTTAGCTCTAATACCATGTTAGATTTTTAACATTAAGCTAGCATTATTAGGATCTTTTAACCGAGAGAATAACAAACACAAGAGACAATAAAAACAATGTTTTTCCTTGGGGAAACCATAAATGGAGAAAACCCCGCAACTTCCTCAGAGATAGAATCAACAACAAATAGAAAATACCAAAATAGTAAGATGATCTTCTGACAGCAGTAACCTCTTTCTTCCTAGCCCTTGTTTCTTCTTCTTCCTCAACTATGAGCTACAACTAAGTGTGAGTGTGTGTGTGTTAAATAGAGAGGTCACCTCTCTATTTATACTGATTCCCGACATGACTAAAACCCTACTAGGGCCGACTTCACTAGGTGAGTCTAATAACCCTAGTTCCCGCAACTACGGGGAATTTAACCCTTAGACGATAGGAGGGTAACCCACAATGACTTGAAATGACTTGTTTAAATTATAGATCCTCATGATCGGAACATCGGGGCATGACATCATGACTCAATTACATTACAGACACATCCTGGAATAAACATCGGGGTACAAGCCATAAAATACATAGCTGAATACATTTTGAAGTTACAAATACATCAACACTTCCATGATTGGATTGGAGTCATAGAGAATGTCTCCCTCAGTGAGAGGGAGTGCTGAGGGTTACAATTAGTGTGAAATTCTCCCTGATACTAGGAGAATGATGTGTCCCCCCTTGAGAGTGAGATGAAGCTGATTGTTCTAAGTTCTATCTGGATTGTTGACCTGTGTAGAATGTTTTGATTTGAGTTGAATATACTCCTCAAGGTTTTGTGTGGAACAATATGAGTTATGTGTGAACTCTTAATTGATTTTTTACGGCTATGGAAACACATTGTAGGATTGTTTAGTTAGATACTTGAGGCAACCATGATTCACTGTGACAATAAAAATTGTGTGAATATTTCAGTGAATCCTATTTATGATGATAGGTAAAAGCATGTGGATATCAAGTACCATTATCTTAGAGATATGGTGCAGAGAGGAGAATTCCAACTCCTATAATTTTGATAGATAATTAGGTTAACAACATTCTCAGCAAGCCTCTTCTCGAGTGAAGTTTGTGTACTTTTGTGATTGGCTTGGAGTGGTAGAGAATGTCTCCCTCAGTGAGAGGGAGTGCTGAGGGTTACAAAATTAGTGTGACATTCCCCCTGAGAGTGGGAAAATTATGTGTCCCTCCTTGAGAGGGAGATTAAGATGATTGTTCTAATTTTTGGGTGGATTGTTGATCTGTGTGTACTGCTATGACTTGAATTGATTATACTCCTCAAGGTTTTGTGTGGACAAATATGAGTTCTGTGTGAACTCTTTAGTTTTATGTTTCCTCCTTGTCATGTGTGGATTGTGGTTCTGTGTGAACTAATATGATTTATGTGTGAACCCTTGATTTCTATGTGGAATCCTTGTCCCGTGTGGACTATGGTTTTGTATGAACCGATATGATTTCTATATGAACTCCTCATTCTTCTGTATGGACTGTGTTGATTTGACTTCTCAATGGACTAAGTTGTGTTCAAGACCTTTTTTATGATGAAGAGATGTTCAAGACAAGCCGTGATGCACAAGTGATATCTAGATGTGTTCCAACATGATGATACCTTATTAGCTAAGAGGGAGTGTTGATGTTTGTAGCACCAGGAGGTGTGATACTCAATTCGACCCAAAAGAAATAATAATAAAGTATTATTATTTTATATTAATTATGACAAGTGAAAAGTCAAGACCCCACTAAATACAGAAAATCTATCCATCAAACAAGTATATATAAATAATTCTTCATTCATTTTTCACTAAACAAGCAATACACATCAAGCAATTTGCTCATCCTTCCATAAGTGGGTGAAAGAGAGGAGAAGACTATTTTATGGGTTCCATCATCCTTGGAGGATTTTACCCTTTGGTTCTATTATCTTGTTATTTGCTCATGTACTTTTAACTGAATCTTTGAATAAGAAAAGGGTTGCTAGGTTTTCTCCCTTGTGGTTTCCTAGGATAAATCTCTTTCTTTTATTTATGTACTTTGGTTAGTCTTTTAGTGATCCTATTTGTTTCGAGTGTATATAATTAAATTATACTACTATATTATTCACAAATTAACAACACAGTCATTATTATTTTAAATTTTTTACAATTTGAGTTTTGCAATTCATTCAATGCAGTCTTACAGACAGTTCATTGGGCATTGTAGTATATCAAAATTTGTATACATATGCATAGTGACTAAGAAGATCAAATCTAATGACATTTTTATAGTGCCTTTTTTATTCATCTCTAAAAGTCGATGCAAGCACACACCATTTTTGGATTTTGAGTATGGTAGTATATCAAAATTGGGATACATATGCATAGTGACTAAGAAGATCACATATAATGACATTTTTACAGTGCATTTTTTATTCAGCTATAAAATTCAATGCAAGCACACTAAAATGTTGGATTTTTAAAGAAACAATCTTTTTTCACATATAATTAAATTCAATATTTTATAGCACAATCTTATTGAGCACACTAAAACATTTGAATATTTGTAAGAATAATTATAATTGCTTTTGCATTCATGTATAATGTGCATAATATTTGTAATATTCCCATGTTAGTGTAAAGTTATTTATGTTATTAGTCCCTTCCTAAAGGCAAGGACTCTATGAATGGCTTTGCAGTCACTTTCAATTCATTTGCACATTTACGGATATATGTTATAATTTTTTAGCCTAAGTTTTCCATTGCAAAGTATTAATAACCCTTTTTATGAAACAATATAAATACACATCACTTTTTGTCAGCTAATGAATGAATCTGTCCTCTTATTTATCATGTTCTAGAGGTAGAGTGCCATTGTCGATAAAAGAAACTTAGGGTAAACTAGATATTATTGAATGTTTTTTAAAGAAACCAAACAATTCTAGAAATTGGTCTATCATTACTTCTTCTAACATTGAATGTCAAGAAGACATAATATGAAGGTTTGTATTATGTTTTGGTTTCTTTGGTGCACCTCCTTGCAGCTGCCATATGGTAGTTTTTTTTGTCCCAAGCTACCAGCAACCTGCCACACGTCTTCAACGATAGCACCAACATACCACATGTATTCTAAGCTATTGATACAAGGATAGTAGCTTCAAGTTTTTTGTTACTATGGGTTGACAATAGAGTTTTGATTGTCTTGACTATCTAGAGCTCTAGTTCAGGTCATTCACATGATGCACTACAGAGGCACTTGATAACTGGTTAATAAAAAATGCATAATTAAATTGCAAGATTGGAATTAGTTTGGTATTAAGTTTAATTATTTGTTTTTCAAAATTTGAGAACATTAAAATGAATCAAATTCATAAATATTAAAATGAAACACATACTCCAATTAAATTTTCCAAAGATTAATCTTTTACCTGTTTATATTGGTTATGGTTCCAATTACATGTTAATACTGGTTTTGGTTCCAATTGCATCAATATTATACATTAAGCTAAGAAGAGATCTTGTAATTATTTGAACTTGAGTGTGCCAAATTCCAAAATTTTGGAGGTCTCACGCACATAAGCTTCTCTATGTTTTCAAATATTTCCTAAAGAAAGATATTGATTGAAGAGACATTGATTGAGGTTTGATATAAATCTGCACCAGAATTTAAACATAGAATCGTATCTTTGTTTTTTTACAGAGATAGTTCTTGAATTTATGAAAGTTTAAAGCTAGGATTCCACTAACTTGTTACTTTAAGCTTTAAAGACATTCAATTTTCCAAGAATTACATAGAAAGGAAATTATAAAGCCTTATTCTTCCACTCAAAACAAAATATTTTCTAAGATTGGATCCACATGTTAAATGACAACTAAACTAATGTGTTTATGGGAGGTTTTTCATTACATGTGTTTACGGGAAGTTTCTCAGAATGGGTATAAACGACAACGCTTTACTCATGTAACTTCTTTCATTAAGTATATAGTGCATCGTTTGGATACATAATGTAATGAGTTTTCTGAGAGATTGAGGCCTATCATGTAATCTCTCCTACTTCATTAATGAGCTTCAATACTTTGCGTGCGTGGATGTTTCCCCTCTAGGTTTTTTCCACATGAAATGTTGGTGTTTTAATGGTGTTGATATATGTATGGTTGATGTAATTTGTTTCTGATATTTTAACGAGTTGTATCATATCCTTGGAATAGGAGAATCAAATCATTAGATTGCTATCCTGTGCATGGAAGAGATGCAACATGCTTCCTAGTCAAAGAGACTCAAAGAGACCCACGATGGACGCTAGAGAAGATTGTTCTAGCAGTCATTGCAATAGCCGCTAGAGGAGACCATTTGAGACCACATGTGGATTTTCCACCTATTTTGAAGAGGCCCAACTCTTGAACGAGCCTGCTGGAGACCAATCGACATGAAGTCGTTATTTTGCTGATGCTGGAAATTGCGTGTGGAAGAGTGCGAGTGGAGCATCCAGGTGGATATTTGTTTGTGAAGAATAAATCAGCATAAGTTTTCTCTTAGACTGGTGTTGTTTCCTGCTAACGTTGCATCAATTTCTACCTCTTCCCACCGTAAGGAGGAGGAAGGCCGGAGGAAGACCCGCGTGGAGAGGCCTTACGAATCTGTTGTTGGCGGATGTATTGCTGAGTTTGGACGTGATGATTGTTAGTAGAAGAGAGTCGGAGTTGCACATTGAAAAGAGGAAGGTCGCGCATAAGTGACTGCAAAAATGAAGTATTGTTGTTGGTGGAGAGGATCACGTGGAGGAAGTTCGCGCGTGAGTAACTGTTGTTCGCGCGTGGGAAAGAGTGGTAAATTAAAAAAAAATATTGTGTACTTTATCAATAAGTTTGTATATATTATATATATGAATATTATATATTCATATATATATATATATATATATATATTGTTTTTTTTCAAAAGTCAAGCTTTGTGCAGGAAAATATAGTGTTGTTTATATTGCAAAGTTTTTTTTGTTCGGAATTAAAAAAAATATAAACAATGTCTAGCACAAAGTTTGAAATTGAAAAATTTAATTGTAAAACCAATTTTGAACTATGGAAATTAAATATGAGGGATTTGTTACTTCAAAAAGGGTTACAGAGAGCCTTAGATGGAAAAATAAAGAAACCTCTAACCATGACATATGATAAATATGAGGATTTAGATGTCAAATCTCTAAGCACAATTCAATTATGTCTTGCGGATGATGTGTTCTTCAACGTTATTGGAGAGACATCAGCAACAAGCCTATGGAACAAGTTCGAAATTCTATATATGACCAAATAGGTGACAAATATAATTTACTTGAAGCAACAACTGTACGAAATGAGAATGAAAGAAGGTGCACAAATAGAAGATCATTTGAATTTTTTTAATACTCTTATTTTCCAGTTGAGTAGTATGGATGTTAAAATTGATTATGAAGATAAAGCAATCAATCTCTTATGTACTTTACCTGAATCATGGGGTCAAGTAATCTATTCCATTAGTCTTAGTACATATGATACTTTAGAATTTGAAAAATGTTGCAAAGATGAAGGGATTGTAAGACACAAAACAAATGTTTACACTCCTCAGCAAAATGGTGTTGCAGAACGCATGAACATGACTCTTCTAGAAAGAGAAAGGAGCATACTCAGTAATGCTAATTTGGGGAAAGAGTTGTGGGTAGAAGCAGTTTATACTGCTTGTTATCTAATAAATTGGTCACTATCAATGGAAATAGATTGTAAAATTCCGGAAGAGGTATGAATTGGTCATTCCTGTGATTATTAAAATTTGAAATATTTGGTCGTGAAGCTTATGCACTTACTCCGAAAAATTGACGTTATAAGTTAGACACTAAATCAAAGAAGTGAATTTTTGTTGGGTATGATGATGTAACAAAATGATATAGATTGCGGGATCCTACTGTTTCCCACAAAATGCTCATTAGCAGAGATGTAATTTTTTATGAATCTTATTTGATTAAATATGAAAATGTAAGAGTTGATGTGGAACAGGAACATGTAATGTCAAAACAACTAATTCAGTTGGAGAACCAATCTTCTCATGACTCAAAGAAACAAGAAAACGTTTCTGGTGAGAGAGAAGTCATAGAAGATGAAGAAATTCAAGAAAATGTGGAAAACCCACAACCTACACCAAGATTATTATTAAGGGAGAGAAATCATCCTAAGAGGTATTATGATTTTTTTTTCGTCTGTGTTATTTACTGATGAGGGAGAACCTTCTTGTTTTTAGGAATCCATTGATTGTGTTGACAATGGTAAGTGGAAGGTGGAAATTAAGGAATAAATGGATTCTCTAGAGAAAAATAAAAACATGGGAATTGGTTGAACTCCCAAAAGATAGAAAAATGGTTGGATGTAAGTGGGTCTTGAAATTGAAGAAAGGAGTTAATGGTAAGGTTGAAAGATATAAATCCAGATTGGTCACAAAAGGGTACTCTGAGATGGAAGGCATAGACTATCATGAGATTTTTTCACCAGCTGTCAAGGTTATATATATTCGTATTGTGTTAGAATTAGTAACATTGCTTGATTTGGAGTTAGAGAAACTAGATGTTAAAACAAATTTCTTACACAGAGATATAGATGGGGATATTTTTATGGAACAACGAGAAGGTCTTGTACAACATCCTAAAGGTAGATTAGTTTGCAAGCTCAAGAAATTATTGTATGTCCTGAAACAATCGCCGAGGAAATGGTACAAGAAGTTTGATTCTTTCATGGTGAGCAAAGGTTATACTAGAAGTGAGTATGATCATTGTTTATACTTCAAAAAGTTGACTGATGTATTCATTATCTTAGTATTGCATGTTGATGATATGCTTATTGTGAGCAAAAGCATGGTCAAGATTAACAAGTTGAAGGCTTAGATGGCTAGTACTTTTGATATGAAGGATCTTGGAGCTGCAAAACAAATATTGGGTATTGAGATACACAAAGTCATAAGAAATGGTAAGCTTAGTTTTTTATAGGACAATTATGTTGAGAAAATACTTGAAAGATTTGAAATGAATAAGGAAAAGCGTGTGAATGTTCCTTTGGCTTCCCATTTTAAACTTTCTTCAGGTTTATGTCCTAGTAGTGTTGAAGAAAAGGATTATATGTCTTGTTGTTATTTCCTAAATGACACATCTACTCCTATCACCACTTTCCAATGATTTCGTCGCATGTCGACACTTCCATGACAACACTTCATGAATGTCACTAAAAGTCACTAAAAAACACCTAGATTGGAGTAGCCATATATAGACTTGTGTAAATCTATTTGACCTTTTCTCTAGACCGTTCGAAAGGTATCCGAGTAAGGAAAAAATCTCCAGAAGAAACGAAAGCATGGAAATGCTTGAAAGTACCCTAAAAATGAGTTTCTTTTACCCATTTGTGACTTTGCTTAAGAAAACCTACGATTATACCCTGCATTCGTGATTGCTTTGTCAAACCTACAATTTTCACCTGAAGTGGCAAAAAAAATATAAAATTTTGATTAAACCTCAAATTAGGGTTCGTTTGAGTAGTTTTGGAACTGATCTAGAAGTTGTAGTTTATCCCTATTTGACCCCTACTCTTCAAGAAAATATTTAAGATAGGGAGAGAGGTCTATGAAGGGGACTTGAACCTTTGCATTGTTATGCTGGTGGAGTTGGGACTTTCATCCCCCCTACCTTTTCCCTCAATTGGCATATCCCTATGTTGCAGATCTTGGAGGGTGAGATCCTTGAAGAAGAGAAACAAGAGAACCGGATCAAGGTTTTGTGAGGTGCCTAGTAAGAGGAGAAGGTGAACTTTGTACTTCTTCCACTTGATTAATAAAGATGTGATGTCCTTATTCTTCCCAAATATTGTTCAATGTGCGTTGAATCTTTGTTATGATTATATGATGATGCATATTAGGTTAGGATTTCATGTTTTACTGAATATAATCTCTTTTCATACAGTTAATTTGGTTTGAGGAAGGTTAAACTTGTTTTGCAGGTCTCTTGGAGCAAGAGTAAGGGCTAGAGAAAGCTTGGACCAGCCTTCAGTGAATCAAGTATGGACCTTACTTATCTCTAAATATTACTTATATTTGCTTATTGAACAATATACATCTATCTTTCAACCCTACCATGTTGATGGCCTCTTAACCCCCAACCATATGAACACTTTCCTCTACAATAGAACTGACAAATCTACTGGGGAGAGCCTTGTCTATTTGGGGTTTCTTTGAATTATTTCATGTGTTTTTAAGGTTTTATTTCCTTCTTACAACTTAGGATAAACCTTTGAGTCAGATAGAACACCTCCCCTACCTTAGTGGGGAAGTTTTTGACCTTTTTTGGGTTGTTTTCCACCCATTCGCAGCTTTTGGACTGAACTGTTGTGACTTTGGAGTGCATTCGTGACCCTTCCTTCTTGTAGCCTATGTGTCATTTGTGACCTTCCTTAAAGAAATTCGTGAATGCCCCTGTATGTGCCTTTTTTCATCAATTTTGTAGTTTTTTTGGTTGTTTGAGGGAACTTGTTTGAGGAGTCTTTTAGGTCCTCCACATGTGCATAACTCCAAGGAGTTAGTGTCATATATTTTGAGTTATATTTATTAATTTCATAATCCCTTTTCAAGTATTTTATCTTGTTTTGTTTCACCCCCCACCTCCTTCTTTTGCTTGACCTTGTTGGACAAGGTAGTGAGTAGCCTCTATTTGCAGGTATAGATTGATTCTTCAGACTTCTTGACCCTTACTTGTGTTAGTCTATTCATGCCAAATTGGTTGTCTTGTTTACCTTTGCAAGTCTGTGAGGTTATTTCAGAATTTAGGGAAACCTGGGGTTTGTTAGTGGGGTATGGAACATTAGTCTATTTGCTTTTCTTACCTTACTTTGCATGCATTAGTTGATAGGTTGTTTTTATTTTGCATTCATAAAAGAAAATTAAAAAAAATGTATAGTTGCTTTATATGCATGTAGATTAGGGTTTTAGTCTTAAATGCATCACATGTCTTTGTTATTGAAAAAATAAAAGAAGTTTTTCTTTCATCGATTTTAAATTTTTAGTTTGAAAAACAAAGAGAAGTAGGGTTGCTTTTGTATTTAAAATTCTCTTTTATTTAGTCATCGTGTTTCTATTGTTGAGTAAAACACCAATGGTTTCATCTCCACCACCCTTTGAGTAATCAACAACCATTTAAAAAGAACGTTTAATACCTAAAATATATTTGTAACTGTTTCTTTCTAGGGATGACACACACTAGTCTAGGCTATTGTTTTGGGTTAGGGACATCTTAATTGCCCAAAAATTCAAACTCAAACATAGTGGCCTATCTTTTAGGAAATCCAACTTCACAAAGAAAGACACCAGAAAGCTCCTCTAACACGAGATTCAAGTACGAGGTCGTGCGATACTGAGTTGTGGAGATACCCTCCTATACTCAGTAGAGCATACACTAGAGTTGTTGCACATTTGGGAACTAACCCAGTACCTCCTCCCGACCTTGTATGGTGTATGGTACTACTTGAGTTTTGGGCTTAGCTACCCTGCCCATGTGCATCGACTGGACTGATGACTGTTCTGCTCACATTTCTTTGTGATTTTGGTAGCCTTAACATATTGACATCTAGGACACTTACACGGGTGGAATTGGAAGGATATTTCCATTTCTCTTAGGGTAGAATTCGAAGGAAACCTAGGTTGACAATTAGGGAGGGAGGTTTGGTGATTCAAATGCTTTCACCCAAACAACTCATCATGAGATGCCAAGTAACTACTCTTCGACCTTCACTAGTTTGTTATGGGCCCTAATCATCCTGGAATCTCCTTTGGAAGGCATCCTTGTGTGCATGCTCTTGATACTTAGGACTTTTTCTAGTGATATTCTCTATGTACTATTGGTTACTAGTTGATCTCAGACTTGTATTGGTTGTTTAAGTTAGAAACTATGGCTAATACCCCTACGGACACCAACCATGAGACCCCCTTTCCTGGGGCTTCTTGTGCTTTTACTTTCACTGGGAATGTTGGTGTTCCTTTGATGGCCACCTTGAATCTGCTTGGATTCACCCTAGGGCTACCAATTTGGTTGTTTTCGACTCCATTTGTATTGAATTATCCTGATTCTTCTCAAGAACAGACCTTATATCAAGGGCATCAAAACATTGTTTCCCCTTCACATGTAGCTTCCTCTTCTCTGGCTTCTACCTCATGCGGTGAAAGTTTTGATACTAGTAATATGCAATCTAAAAGGAATAGAAAGAGGAAGAATAATAAGAAATCTTGAAATCAAGGGGAACCTGTTCAACCTCTGTAGGTCAAGTTGAACCTAACCACCCAGCCTCTGGAATTCATGCTGGGGAAACATATCCAATTTCTGTACATCATGTTGGACCCAAGAACTCAACCTTTGCAAGTCAAGTTGATATTCACCACTCTTCCTTTGTGGGTCATGCTGGTGGAACCCTTCCAACCTATGCAAGTCATGTTGGATCCAGTCACTCAGCTTATGAAATTCATGTTGGGGACACTCCTACAACCTCTATAGGTCATGATGGAACCTAGAACTCAACTTATGCAACTCAAGCTGATACTCACCACCCAGCCTTTGGAAGTCATGTCGTGGGCACAAAACTAGCCTCTGCTAGTCATGTTGTTCCCAACCACCTATCCTTTGGAGGTCATGCTGGGGGCAAGCAGTTAACCAATGCAAGTCATGTTGACATCATTGAGAAAATCAACCGCTCGAAACACAATCCAAAGTTTCCTTGTAGGATTTGTGAGGGAGACCACCTTACCCATCAGTGCACTACTATTGCAGATGTCCGGAGAGTATGGTTCTAAGGAAATATCATTCTTGAGCAGTTTGAAGTTTCTGAACAACCTATTCAACCTTTGATTGATCAAGCATTTGAACCAATGTCATGTTTGGTCGATCCCACTCTCTCTTTGGAGAGTGACCTTTACTAAGTGATCAAACCAATGTAATCTTCGATCAATCCCACTCTCCCTTCAGATAGTGATTTTAATCAAGTAGTTGAGTCGATACCTTCTTCGATCAATCCCACTTTTACTTTGAAGAGTGAATAGTATACTAGTCATATTTTATTCACTTCTAGTTCAGAACCTTCTTGACAAGGGGGCATTGAATTCACTTTGAATGAACCCCCACCAAGATCTCATATTGTTTCCTTTGACTAGGGAAAAATAGCTGAGCCACGCCTTCCTTCTTATGCACCTTTCTAGATAAAGGTAAAAATTGGACATTGCATGATTTCTTGCTGTACTGTTGATGAAGGAGCCTCAGTTAGTATTTTATATACATGTGATTGGCGAGGCATGGGATATCCCAATCTTATGTCGACTGATAGTCAGTTACTGGGTTTTGATAGAAGAACTAGTACAACTTCAGGAATTCTTAGTCAAACGTCTGTTACATTAGGTGGGAAGACCATCTTAGTTGATTTCATGGTGATAGAGGACCCCTTGGACTTCAATATACTGCTCGGGCGTGATTATGTTTATGCTATGGAAGTTGTGTTGTCAACGTTATTTTGTGTGATTTACTTTACTCATAACGAATACATTGTCACTATCGATCAGTTGGATTTTCGTGATCCTTCTCCTGACCCAACTAGAGACCAAGTCTTTCCTTTATTGATTCTCAGTGTCTCAATAGACACTACCCCACCACGAGTGAGCTATGTGGCCTCATATCCCTTATGTTTAATTGCTACTAAGAATAATCCTATGTGTTCATTCCTACCTTCTCGAGACTCATTCCTAGCAATTGAACAGGTGATCCATCCTATATAAACAGTGGATCCTGCTCTCCACCCTGTTGATCCATTCGAATATCTAGAAATGTGTCCTATCTGGGATGGTCTACATTTGTCTAATGAAGTCTTCCTAAAGTCTTTGATACAGTCTGGCCTTTTTATTGATGTTGGTTCAGTTGTGACTAAGTATAACTATGATTTGATTAGTACACCTGATATTTCCATTGTTCGATCTTCTTATGTTAGTCTTATTGAGTCTTTGGACTCTCCCTTTGAGAAGCAAGTCAGTGATCCTAATGAGTTTGATTTTTCTTCTAGATTTTTCAACTCTTGTGAGACTGAGTTTGTTCTTGAATAATTTACATCCCTTGTTTATTTTTTCTTTTCTTATGAGGTTAATCTTACTAATTATAAACCCTTGTTCCTTGGCACTATATAACCTTGTTCAATTGATTCTAGCTTGCCAATAGTTTTTGTAGAGGATATAAAAGTTGCATGTGTTTATGCCAAAGTGACCTTCATTAGATATTTTCTTCCGAATATGATCATGATGTTGTTGTTTCTTGGAAATGGGATTTTTATTTGGATTCACAACTGTTTACTGGCCTGGACTTGTTGTTCAAGATGTGTCACGTCCCCATGCCTCCGACCGGCAAGGAGGGCGCGACCAATGCTTCAATCACACGGGGCCAAAGCCCATAAACATATGCAGGAATAAAAATTCATAAACAGAATGCCTAAACATGCACATTGAACATTTATTTTACACAGCGGAAATCCATGAGCATGTACAGGCTTAAAAATTACTTAAAACAAAATGCTGAAAGAGAGAATGCATTGCAGTATAACATGCCTAAATGCAATTCATTTAACATACACAACTACAATTGTAGATTATGCACAGCTATGATTAATTATCCTTGCACAGCGGAATCAACATGCATTTAGACAAGCATTCTTCAACATGTTCATTTCATTTAATTAACAGTAAATATGGAATTGCAGAGGTAAAATACACAAGATCACTTATCTTATGAACTCTTTGCTCCGCAACCAGCTACGTCGCTGCAACGTTCCACCCAACCATAGGCCAGCGTGCTCATCAATCTCTCAGCAACGCTGCCACCCCCGAGCTGGGCATGATTCTCCAAGGAATAAGGGAACTAGCAGTCTTACACATAGCCAGGATACGCAAAACACATAGCCAAGCCAACCAAGTTGGGTTTATCAGGCCATTAAGGAGCTAATGAAGGCAATTTGCTAAGCTGGTGAGATCATAACAGAGCCAAGAACACCTACACTAGAACTAGCCTGACCTCTAAGACACCCATCCACACCCAACACAAGGAATCAGTCCCTTCTCTGCTACACAGTCCCTCAGGCCCTGTATTCCCTTCCAGTGCTATTCAGGGGTGATGGAGAAGAAGGCCAGCCCTCTAGCTCTGCCTGTGTGGTTTCTAGCACCAGGTTTATCAAGCAACTAAGCCAACACCCTTGCTCCCAATACAGTCCGAAGACCAACAATTGCACTCCGGCAATTAATTCAGCTCTCACAGCTTAAACAGGGAAAAACGAATTACACAGCCCCACACATAACAGCAAAAAATGACTCACATATGAGGAAACACACACAGTCCTGAAGCTTATCATTGAACACAACTCACAGCAGGAGGAAAACGCCCCAAAAATATTGTACGTGAGGCCAATAGTCGCTGAGACAGTCAAAAACGTGAATGGCCCTTCACAGCCATGGTAAAACACATGAAACTTCCAAAAACGTGAATGGAAATTGCACCAACAGCTCCAAAAACGTGAGGAAGACAACCCAATCCCCAGCACTATCAAAACGACCTCCCATCCATGGGAAAAATGAAGCCACAGCCAAAAACGTGGAAGGAAAAACACACACAAAACTCCAGCTGCTCCCAAAACGTGAGGAAAACTGGAAAACGTGAATGCCTAGCAGAATGGCATACGTTTTTGGGCATTTTTCTTGCCAAGGAAGTCAGAACACGATTTTCAAAAATGGGTCTCTGCTCAATTCGAATTTTTTTGCCCATACTCTTCCCATCCATGCAATAACTAACTCAACCACATTCTGGCAGAAATAAATGATTGGAGAAAAAGACAAGAAAGGTAGTTGACAGCTTGGTGGGTTTTCTCATAGACATTTGGCTTTTCCCCATTGGCTAAGGATTGAAAAATTCCCAACCCCACATCCTTAGAAAATCATGCCCCATTTGATTTGGTTGCCGCGGCCGTAGCTGGTTGTGTCCATTAATTAATTATGATGCATATTTACATAATGGCGAACATAATATGTGCCGCATGCCCCGATATTCAATCGGTGACAAATTTTAAATCCAAAACATAGCATAACCGATCAATGTTGGGGCCTTGGCCTTTAGCTCCACACCATGATCATTACAATATATACATCATGTACATTTAATGTAACGGGGTCAAAACCGGGACATTACAAGATGTAACTTCATTTTCATCTACCCTACTCACGCTTATGAGCCTGGTGCCTGATTTCACGCTTTTAGCTTGTTGTATAAGCGCTCATATATGCTCCCACTATCACTCAAATTTGTACCATTTTTCCTTTGTAACTTGGCACCTTTTCCTTGAGGAGATGTTCCCCGAGTGTCTTTATCATGCTCATGTTTCTTACATTATGCTTAGGTTTATTCCTCGTGCTTGGAACTAGTTTCTCCTACCTATAACACTCGTTTCCTCGCATTTAGATCATTCCTTCTGCTCTCCTTTGAGCTCATTATAAACAATAAGGATGCTGCAAGTTGAATTTCCTGGACTCATTAAAACTTCACGGGAAATATATGGAGTTATCTTTAATCCCTAGTCCAACTCCTTAAAATTGAATGGATAGTCGAGTTACTTGTTCTTTCAGACTCATCAAAGTAATTGAATGATCATCCACATCGATGATAGTTTAACCCTTTTTCGGACCATGTGGATTACTTACGAAGAAGGAATACTCTATTTTATTTGGAATCTAGAAGAGTGTATTCAAGTACAAATTTATTTGTTTTCGGGCCTGGAGGACTAAACCTACAGAAAAAAAAAAAAACCTGTTCGAGATTAGTTTCTTTTTCATGCTCTTGACCTAAACATGAAAAATATTGTAAGCGTTCTTTATGTCATTGTCATGCTCAGTAAAACACTAGTACAAAAGCATCGATTTGCTGTTGTCTATACCATTCTCACAAATAGATGGAACTTTCAAAGTGATCTTGCTTTCCTTCACACTCATTAAAACTAGAGCACTTCTGCTTTCTTTTGAAGAAGCATCAGTTTGGTAATAATTTACCCCCTTTCAAAATTTGCCGACTAACTACAAAAAAGGCATACCTTAGTTTGCTTGAGATAAGAGAGTTATCCTCTGGATTGTTTTACACTTTTTCGGACTTAGGAGACTAAATTTACAAAAAATCACCCCCCTAGAGTCTTCTTTGGTGTTTTCAGACTCTTATTTCAGGTTCATAAAATCCACGAATCCATGCTTTATCAATCATTCTTTTGTCTCTTTTTCAAGCTTTCCAACAATGAAGAAGGTCTCAGGTTTTCTTTCTTGGATTCGTTAAAACTTTACAAGAAAGAAGGGAAAGCAAAGTTCATTCACATTTATTTTACATCATGGCAGCGAGTCTTGTCTCCTTGAACAAAGAACCAGTTTTGAATCTATCAACAGTTGGGTTTAATTTTTTTGACCTTATCCCGATTTAGAGTTTTACTCCTCTAGTAGGCTCATTTTCCAATTATATGGGTAATTTGTCAATGCCTCCTACATTGTAGATTTGTATCGCCGGTCCTTTTCGTGTCAAAAAGATTCATAAGTCACTTTTTGTGTTGTGCTCACTGTTCAAGGATAAACCTTTGTCAATCATTATGTAGTTTCCTTGACCTTTTGTTTTGGTCATTCCTTGGTATTCGTTCATTACATCAAGTATTCGACAATCCTTGCTGAAATACTTTATTCTAGTTCCAAATCCAATCAATCTTTGATTTACCTCGTGTTGGATGATGAAGGATGCTTTAATTCCTTCCTTCCAATGGGTCTCTTCCTATCAAATTCAACACATATTGCTCTTGGAATGAGATTTAGAGTTTATGAAAGTACCTTGGGGATTGCAGTCATAAGTGCAATTTCCCTCGTGATTGGGTAGTGGGAATACCTTAATGTCTCCTACTCGATGGATTCTTTAGGTGTTCGACTTCAAGATCATTTATTCACACTTTTTAGAATGTACTCGGTACCTTGGGGACCATTTTCATTAATGGTGGTTTCTCTCATGTTTGTTAACGGTCCTCATCAATGACCGGTAATCAAACGGTTTCCTGCAGGTTTGATTTTAGTTCCTTTCTTCGCATGGTTAGGATTCATACCTTTGGGTGGTTTGGATTGAAGACATTGGGCCAACATTAGCATCGCCATTTCTTGCTATTGCTTGAGTTGCGCAATACCTTGTCACACTTCATATAACATTTGTTGAGACATAGATCCACCTTGTATTCCTGTGGCTATGATCAATTATTAAGCATGGATCTACCTTCGTCATTTGTGGCCATGACTCATTTAGATTTTATATGGCACATTTTTTCATATTGTGCGACCATGATAGTTACATCAATTATACACCTGTTGGATCCGCTTGTATCTTTATGGCGATTATTTGTATATGGACATGTATATCCGAGAGATTATTTTTGTGTGACATTTATCTCTCTTTCAGGTACTTGTGTTTGAGCCTAGGATATTGGATTCTCTACTCTTTTCAACTCCATACATATATGTTTCATTGTTTATAATGTATTTTGGCTATAGTCTTCCCCTCTAACCTCATACATTAGGGGGCATCTTTTATAGCCTAAAATGACATATCTCTTCCTATGACCACTTCACATGATTTCATCGCATGTCGACATTTCGATGATGACACTTCATGAAAGTCACTAAAACTACACCTATATTGAAGGAGCCATATATATCATTTGGTAACTCTGTTTTATCTCTTCTCTACACTATTGGAAAGGTATTTGAGTAGCTAAAAACTTATCAGAAGACACCAAATCTTGAAAATTATTGGAAGTATCCTAAAAATGATCTTTTTGACCCATTCACGAATTTACTTAAGAAAACCCGCGATTATACCTTGCATTCACAACTCTACTTCATAAAACCCACACTTTTCACCTGAAGTGGAAAAAAATATAAAATTCTGGTTAATTCTCGAATTACGATTGGTTTGGGTGGTTTTGGAATTGATTTGGAAGTTGTAACTAATCCCATTTGACCCCTACTCTTCAAGAAAGTATATAAGAGAGGGAGAGAGGTTTATGGAGGGGACTCAAAACTTTTCATTGTTATGCTAGTGGAATTGAGACTCTCATACCCCCTACCTTTTACCTAGATTCCATATCCCTATGGTCCGTATCTTGGAGGCTGAGATGCTTCAAGAAGAGAAATAAGAGAACTGAATCAAGGTTTCGTGAGGTTCCTAGCAAGAAAAGAAGGTGAACTCTATACTTATTCCACTTGATTAATCAATATGCGATGTCCTTTTTCTTCCCAAATCATTGTTCAATGTGTTTTTAATATCTGTTATGATTATATAATGATCCTTATCAGGTTATGGTTTCATGTTTTATTGAACATAATCTCCTTTCATATAGTTAATTTATTTTGAGGAAGGTTAAACTTGTTTTGCGGGTCTCTTGGAGCAAGAGGAGCAAGACGAAGGGATAGAGAAAGCTTGGACCATCCTTTAGTGAATCAGGTATGGACCTTACTTATTTTTTAATCTTGCTTATATTTACTTGTTGAACAGTATACATCTGTCTTTCAACCCTAGTATGTTGATGGCTTCTTAACCCCCATCGATAGCAACAATTTCCTCTACAACACTCGTGTACCATATGTCAATACAATAGGATGTTTAATGTATGCAATGGTGTGTATTAGACCTAATATTTCACATGTAGTAGGTGTTGTTAGTAAGTACATGGAAAACCATGGAAAATAATATTGGAACATAGTGAAATGGATGCTTTGATACCTAAGAGGCACAAGTGACTATTGTATCACCTTTAATAATAACAATGATTATGTATGTGGTTTTGTTGATTCATATTTCATGGGTGATTTGGAAAAGAGAAGGTATACTTCAAGTTATGCCTTTACTCTTGTAGGTGGAGATATAAGTTGGATTTCAAAGCTTCAGGAAACAGTTGCTATATCTACTACATAGGCTAAATACATTGCTGCCTCACATGCTTACAAAGAGTAAATTTAACTGAGAGGTCTCCTTAGAGAAATTGGAAGGTTGCAGAACAATGTGCATGTCTTCTGTGATAGTCAAAGTGCTATTCATTTGGCTACAAATCATGTTTAGCATAGTAAGTCTAAACATATTGATGTAAATTATCATTTTGTAAGACAAACCATCAATGATGGTGGATTATATCTGAAAAAGGTCCATACTCAAGGAAAATGTGCAGATATGTTCACAAAAACAGTATTGTTAGAGAAGTTACGATGGTGTGTAGCTTCTCTTGGTTTTAAAAAAAAGGTGATAAATATCCTTGGGAAAAGTATTTCTAAATTTTGTTTTCAAGGTGGATATTGTTAAATGAAACTAAGCTAATGTGTTTATGGGAGGTTTCTCATTACTGGTGTTTACAGGAAGTTTCTCATAATGGGCATAACCGACAACAATTTACTCATGTAACTTCTTTCATAAAGTATATAGTGCATGGTTGGGATACGTAATGTAGTGAGTTGTCTGAGAGGCTAAGGCCCATCATGTAATCTCTCCTTCCTTTTTACGGGCTTTTACACCATTTTGTATCTAACAAGAACATTCAACAAAATACACATATCATAATTTTGCTTTTAATTTTATGCTTTTTCAGAATGATGGTTATATTTGCCATTCTATATAAAACTTAGAACTGTGAAAAATTTGTAGAATTAAAAATAGGGAGAGAGAGTCATTGAATCAATAAATCATGCAACACCTTTCCATACAAATTACAACATCCTATCCTTTCCAATAAACAGAAAACTAACCTTCTTGAAATCTAGAAGTAACAGATGTAAGTATACATAGTATACATAATATGTTCAGCCTCACATCAAGATGTCTTTTGCCCCTATTATATGTGTGTGTGTATGTGTGTGTGTGTGTGTGTGTGTGTGTGTGTGTGTGTGTGTGTGTGGCCCCTCCATTGATTTTGCTAGAGATGGACAACTCAGTTGAATTCTATCCATTTCAAGGAAACCTATGAAGTTGGCTATTTGAATGACCAAATTCAAAAGGGAAACGACCAACTACTCCAATGCGATGTTTTAATGGGTGAGATGAAGTAGTGGATCTTCATTATCATTCCTCGCTTGCTCGGATTCTTGCATATTTCTCTCTATCTCAAGTTTGTTCACATCTCCTTCTCCTCTATCATTTGTGGGGAATTCTTCAAATCAATGAGTCCCCTTGAATTATTATTTAAAATAAATACATGTTGAGTGGGTTTTTGTCAACGACACACTATGTGCTTTCTTTGCTACGACCTGGTTGAGTTTCCCAAAAACATGCTAAATCATTCAGTTTGTTGGGAGATCTTCTAATGTCATCAAGTTGACTCACTGAAGAATTTTATTTTCCAACAATGAAGATTTCAGTCAGATCTATCTTTTTTTTTTTTTTTTGTTATGAATGAATGGAACATTTTTTGCAGAAAGAGCCTTGGCTCCACGGGACGGTGAAATCACACTTTACATATTTTGTTGTTTTGTTTACGTTAAGGAAAACCATTGATGCAAAAGTAGTAATTCCTAACTCTAACAAGGCTCCCAGTGGCACTCCTTCAGAATGGATTCCAAGTATGAACGTGTGGACTAAAATCCTTCAGATCGCAGAAGTTACTTGACTAATGCGAATGGTAGATCTTTTATTTAATTTATTCTATCAATTGACATTCTTTTCCAAAAACACTTTTCTTTCAACACTACACAACATTGATTGAATTATGAATTTGAAATAGAACTGGCGCATTCATTCCTTGTAAATACCACCATTGAAACAGATCAACTGTGCAGTGAATTCAGAAGATCCAAACATAACTGTTGGGGCTCAGACCTTGAAGGTCCTTAATTTTGGCAACTCCGCGGTTTTGGTGCGAAGCTTGTAAGCGGAGTTGAGGTCCAAAATAGTCTTAGGGGTTTCGGGGTTGGGTCGAAGCCCCTCTTTTTGTAAATAACCCATGGTTTAAGCCCATGGTTTTTAAGCCCATGGTATTGTAATAGTGCACTTGTATAAATAGGCACTTATGTAAAGGAGAAAAGAGCTTTCTTGTAGGTTTTTGTATGATGACAATGTGATGCGAAGAAGCTAAGGTCTATTTTAGGGTTAAGGCTAAGTCTCAGCTGAGTGCATGGACGACCTCTATAGCTGAGTGCGCAGAGGGTTTTGGAAGAAAGGTTTTACAACTTAGTGCGTAGTTTTGGGTTGTTGAGAAGATCTGTAGCTGAGTGCACAGATCAGAACTGTGTGTTTGTAAATTGTTGAATATAAGCGTAGTTCTGTGGATGTAGCCCCTACACTGGGGGTGAACCACGTATATATTGTGTTGTGGTGGTTCTTGTTATTTTGTTCCTGTTAAGTTTTATGCATTTGATAAGTAGATGAATGATAAAGTAGGATAAACTATTAAGTATTAACTTCGCTATGAATTCCCAGTTAAGGGTTAAGCAAGTAACTGTCTTTTTATCTGAACTACAAAGCTATTTAACTGAATATCGAAGCTCTGTATTGTATGATTATTATTTGTTAAGGCTAAAGGTACAGTAATATCCCTCTTTCACCTGCAAAAACCTGATTCTGCGGCACCCCATAGTTGTTTCGGGTGAGACTGCAACCTATTTGCAGGTTGTTGCCGAAAGGGCCAACACTATGGGTCTCTTTGTTGGTGTGAAGATAAAAGTATAAGAACCTGGGTCTGCCCTAAGCCCAACAAATTGCTTCCATTACCAGTTGAACCAGTATCTGCTTCAAGAGGGATCTACGTCGTACTTGGAGGGATATGTTTTGGAGGCCCTCAGTAAAAGAAATCGGTGACTGAGTTGGAGATACTTATCTGAAATTTGTTGAACAAGAGAATAAGGACCCTCATCGTAGCTTAGATGAATTCTTGCAAAGGTACATTTTTACTGATATTTATGAAATTTTCTTTGCTAGTATCCACATAGAATTGCACTAGTGGTTATCCAGGTTGACAGAAAGAAAGACAAACTTCAAAGAAGATCAGTCTCCTGACTGGACCCCAGAAAGCATTAAGTTGTTGAAAAATACGAGCAACGCGGTATCAAGAGCTGTTGACTTCTGGACAACGCGATCCCTTGAAGCATTTGTGACGGAGTTCGCCATCAACACACATACTTCTTTCAGCGAAGCAAAAAGACAATTTTTCAAAGGACCAAGGGGTAAGTACCTGAATTCGTTAAGTCTAAAAATTAAAATGCTCTTGGCTGAGAAAGGCATATTGCTTATCCAATTAGATTGCTAGATTTATTGCTACTAACCTATGTTTGAAAGCGAAAGTGACTTTGACGAGTAAAGTGGTTTGCTTCGCAACGGTAAAATATATAAGAGAAATCTTGGATCCTATACCCTAGGCCAGAATACCGATTATACCTCATTAAGCCCAAAAGAGTCTGAAGAAACCCCTTTTGTTAGAAACCCTCCTATAACTCCGTAGCGAAGATATGTTATCCCTGAGAACCCTTCGCAGTATCAAAGTAACCCTATCCCAAGTATTCTTGTCGCAGGTCAGTCTACCTCAGTAAGCCCCCCCCCCCCCTGTTACCAGTTCTCCTCCTCCCCCTTCCCCACCCCCCTCGATTCACTATGGCCCATATGAATGATGATATCAAGCTCCAAATTTTTAAAGGAACTGGATCAGAGGATCCAGAGCAGTTTTGGTTCTTATGCGAAGCTATTTGGACTGCTAAGAATATTATGGATCAAAATACAAGAATAGAACAACTGGTCACCTCTTTCAGAGACCGAGATTTGACCTGGTTTATGAAGTTTTCCAGTTCTCAGAACTATGCCTTGGCTGATATTAAAAAAGCAATGATCAAAGAATTCAAGAAGCCTAAATCAGAGTCACAGTGTATAACTGAACTAAAAGAAATTCAGCAGAAGCGAGGTGAATCAGTATGGGACTTTGATCAGAGGTTTAAGGTTCTGTTGGATCAAGTTAGCTTCACTATTGGACCATAACAACATAAAGAATGGTTCATTGCAGCATTATTGCCTCATATCAGGACTCCACTGATGCAACAGAAGGTTGGTGATCAGCAAGAGGCATTGGAAATTGCTATGAAACTTGAAACAGCTCCTGTTGGAGATAATTCTAGAATAGCCCAAATACAAGCACAGTTAGCAGAAATGGCTTTGGAGCTTCGCGACATGAAAAAAGGGAAATCTATTTGAGAAGAGGTTTGGTGTACACGATGTAAGACAGAAGGTCATGAAAAATAACAATGTCCTGCATCAAGAAATTATTTGAATACTGGTGCACCGAACCCGTTTAACCCTAATGTCCTATATTGTGAGATCTGTAGAACAACTGGCCAACATCGACTGGAAGATTGATACCTGCTACAAAAATATGTTCAAGTACCTAAGAATCCCTACTGCAAGTTCTGTAAGTCAGTTGGACACAATGAAGATGAATGTCACATCTTTGACCTCATGAGAGAGCGAACCTATGATGCTTATAGGGTACAAACCGATGCACAAGGCAATGATGGATATGGTTACCGTGGTAGTGCATCAGGTCTAGGTAATTTTAGAGGTCGTGGTCGTGGTGGTATGCCTGGAAGAGGTCGAGGCCAGGTTATTTGCTATAAATGTAATCAGGAAGGACATGTAGCTAGAGACTGTCAGAACCCAACTACGACATGTCTATATTGCAGAGCAATAGATCATGTGATCGAGCAATGCCCATAGTTGATAGCCAAGACACAAGAAATAAATGGCACTCCTACTTAGAATATTCAGATGATTGTTGTAGAGAAAAGACCTGTCCCCGCCATTAATGTTGTTACAAGGAGTGGAGCTACAACGCAAGTGCAGAATAAGGAGAAACAGCCTGACGAGGCTTGGGTCCGTAACGCCCTAGAGAAAATTCCAGCCTTTGATGTTGGAAGAGAAAAGGGAACATTTATGGAAGCTAAAAAATACTTTGTTGATCCGAGAACATCAGTAGCAATTACGCAACAACATCAACAGCAGTTACAGTTTCAAGAAGCTTCGCCGGATCAAGTAAGTACTCTGACATCATTTTTACAGAGTTGTATGAATCTATTAAGAAATCAAAATGCTTTGAATGAGTTACAGAAAGTTATTTAGTCTTGCGAACCTCAACAAAGCTATGATAGAGGAAAAATTGTTAATAGAGTTAGAAGGACTGGAAGAGAAATGAGATTGCATGCTCAGATAGGAGATTATGACATGACTAATATCATTTTAGACCTGGGATCATAAGTGAATGTCCTAACTAAGCAGACATGGGAACAAATGGGAATACCTACGCTTGAATGGTCCCCTATACAGTTGAGATTAGCCAATCAGCAGAAGATTGTGCCCTTGGGGAGATTCTCTAGTGTACCAGTGGATATTGATGGAGTCGGTAACTTAGCAGATTTTGAAGTCATTGAAATAATTGATGATAGAAACCCCTATCCAGCCTTGCTAGGAATTGAATGGGAAATAGACAATTATTTATTAATCAACCTTAAGAATAGACAAATTACTTTTGAAGGAAAAGGCTTGAGATTCATAGTACCATTGGACCCTTCTCAAGGAGAAAGGTATACAGAGCCATTCAAAGATGAAGATCAAGATGTTTTGGATCATATTTACAACATCGCAGCTAAAGAAGAAGACTATGTTAACCCTACTATTGAAGGTATAATGGATTGGCAGTGTGACAGTTCTTGCATGACTAATTCAGACGAAGGCCTAGAGAATTGACAGAATCGACTTTATGAGCTGCATGGACATCGATGTGCAAGAATTACCAAGTCTGTCATATGGGTTGGCTCACAGCCAAGAATATTACCTACTTTTGATGGCTTGACAGACCCAGAAGATTTTATTGTACAATTCTCAGAGCAAGTACGAGATTCATAGAAAATGGAGACTCTAGATTCAGTATTCAGAGCCGCAGTTGCCAGATGGTGGAATGGTCATAAAAAGTATATTCATAGTTGGAGAGCTTGTCAAAAGTTTCTTTTCATGAGATTCATGGATCAACCTCAGGAGGTACGAAGTATATTTAATGGTAAGACTAGCCCTCAGGAACATTTGGAGCAGTGTTATGAAGCATGGAAGCATGTACCTTGTGAAGAATGGGTACATAGGTTTGTACACACTCTGGAACCTGTAGCAAAGAATTGGTATGCGGAGGTGGAGCTTCGCCATGGTACTGTAAGTTGGGTTTGCCTTATCTATATTTTTGTGCTCACATTTTCTATTAATGAGGTTTTCCCTGCTTTGGACGTAGCTATTAGGTTGATCCATACTAAGGTGTTTGATGATAAAGAAATAGCTGAGTACCAACCTGATTGGAAGGAACAAGAAGCTAATGCAGTAGAATGTTATAACCTCACCATTGATGAAGACTATGACCCTCGTAACATTAATATTCTTGAGTCAGAAGGACATTGCGAAGTACATGGACCAGTAGTCGAATCACTTGAAGTAACTTAGCCCTTGAAAACAAGGAAAGTAAACATTGGATTAGAAGAAATGCCTAAGTACGCTACCATTGGAGATTATTGGGATGAATAAATTGTGAGCAAAGTGACTGAACTCCTCCATGAGTATCAGGACTTATTTTCGACGAAGTTCTCAGAAATGAAAGGTATCCTTGGTGATATAGGAGTGATAAAAATCCCTTTGAAAGCTGAGGTGAAGCCTGTGAAGCAGCGCCCTTATAGGCTGAATCCTAAGTATAAAGAAAAAGTCAGGATGGAGCTAGATAAGATGTTCGCTGTAGGAATCATTGAGCCTGTCGAAGAGTCCGAATGGGTCAGCCCTATGGTGGTACAAGAAAAGAAGACCAAAGGAGAAATCAGAATCTGTGTTGATCTGAGGAAGCTGAATGATGCCTGTTTACATGATCCTTTTCCTACTCCCTTTACAGATGAATTTTTAGACAATGTCGGAGGTCAAGAAGTGTATTCTTTCACTGATGGATTTTCAGGTTACCATCAGATCAGAATTGCTCTAGAGGATCGACATAAAACAACCTTCGCTACAGAAATGGGATCTTTTCAGTATACTGTTATGCCCTTTGGATTGAAGAATGCACCTACTATGTTTTCCAGAGTAGTCATATTTGCATTTAAGGAATTTATTCATAAGTTCTTGGAAATTTACTTTGATGATTGGACTATCTTTGGTTTATTGAAAGATCATATAGTCAGTTTAAGACTTATGCTGGAGAAGTGTAGATAGCATCAGATTTCATTGAACCTGAAGAAGTGTATCTTTTGTGCACCTTTTAGAATTCTGCTAGGTCACATTGTATGCAAGAAAGGATTGATGGTGGATCCTACGAAGATAGCCATTATTGTGAACTTACCACCTTCAAAGTCTATTAAGCAACTTCACACTACACTTGGTCATACTGGATATTACAGGAAATTCATTAAAGGATATGCTCAGATTATAGCCCCTATGGAAAAGAAATTGAAGAAAGATATTAAGTTTGAATGGACACCTGAATGTCAGAAAAGCTTGGACATTTTGAAAGAAAAGATGGTAACTGCCCCTATCTTAGTATTCCCTGACTGGAATAAGGAGTTTCATGTTCATGTCGATGCATCCTCCATTACTTTAGGTGTAGTATTGGCTCAGTCAGGTGAAGGTAATATTGATCACCCTAATGATTTTGCAAGTAGAAAATTGTCCATGGCAGAAAAGAATTATACTACGATAGAATGAGGAGGTCTAGCTATGGTTTATGCTTTGCAAAAATTTTGACATTATTTGTTAGGATCTCATTTTAAGATGTTCACTGACCATTCTGCTTTGAAGTATTTGGTTAACAAGTCTGTGTTAGGTGGAAGGATATGCAGATGGCTGATTTTGTTTCAGGAGTATGACTTTGAGATCATAGTTAAGCCAGGAAGACTTAACCTAGGACGTGACCACTTGTTGAGGCTCGAGTCAGGAGAAGAGCCCACTAGTTTGGACGAAGTTCTTCCTAATGCCCAGTTGTTTTCCATCCAGATGGTTGATGACTATTTTTAGGATATTGTTCAGTACTTGTCTACAGGTTTTACACCCTCTGAGATGACAACACAACAGAAGAAGCAGCTGGTGGTTAGAGCAGCTGACTTTACCTTGATAGTAGGACATCTATATAAGATGGGACCAGATGAAATACTGCGCAAATGTGTCTTGGAGCATGAAAAGCCATTGATTTTGGCTGAGGCACATTCTAGAGCAGCAGGAGGTCATTATGCAGGAAAAGCTACGGCATAGAAGATTTTGACAGCTGGATTGTGGTGGCCTACAATTCATAAGGATGCAAGAGAGTATTGCCACATCTGCGATATCTGTCAGAGGACAGGCAAACCATCCAGGAGGGATGAGATGCCTCTGGTTCCACATGTAACTTTACAAGCATTTGACAAGTGGACTATTTATTTTGTTGGACCAATCAATTCCCCTGCAAAGAAATCTGGAGCAAGATACATTATTACAACAATTGATTACCTTACTCATTGGGTCGAAGCTCAACCAGTCAAGGACTGTAGCACTGCTACAGCTGTGAAGTTCATATTCGATAATATCTTGTCGAGGTTTGTATGTCCTAGAATTCTTATGAGTGATCAAGGATCACATTTTTTGAATAAGACTATTGAAGCATTGACCGAAGAATTTCAAGTATATCATCAAAAGAGTACTGCCTACCATCCTTAAGAAAATGGAACTGTTGAAGCCTTTAACAAGATTCTTGAGCATGCTCTGACGAAGGTTTGCAATGTTAACAAAAATGATTGGGATCTTAGAATTCTAGCAGTATTATGGGCTTATAGAACCACTTGCAAGAAGTTGACAGGCCACACACCTTTTAGGCTGGTATATGGACAAGAAGCAGTTATTCCCATGGAGTACATTGTTCCTAGCCTCAAAATATCTTCCTTCATAGAGATGGATGATCCAGCTATGTTGAATGAAAGGCTGGCAAGGATACTGGAACTAGAAGAAGACAGATTCATTGCACGTTTCCAGCAGCAAGCGCAGAAAGCTAGAGAAAAAGTATGGCATGATAGACACATTAAGAAGAAGCATTTTCAGAATGGTGATCTTGTGCTCTTATATGACAATAAATTCATGAAGTTCCCAGGTAAGTTCAAGACACATTGGAAAGGACCTTACATAGTTTACAAAGTTACTGATGGTGGCACAATTTAGTTAGTTAAATTGAATGGAGAAATTTTTCCCTCCATGGTGAATGGAAGTAGATTAAAGAAGTACAGGGATGTGCCTGTACCCCGCTGACCCAAAGTAATAGCAAGAAGAAGATTCTAAGTACCAAGAACAGTTGAAATTGGGTACTAGACTATAATAAATTTGTTCTCAGAGAGCTTCAGCAAATTGTTGAAAAATTTACGAAGTGTCGAAGGTTGGGGAAGAAAATTCTGTCATGGGTCGAAGTTCAAAGTTCTGTTGAAGCTTGTGTTAGGATGGGTCGAAGGTCCTTATTGTGGTGAAGCTGAAGGTAGTGGTTGTGCCGAAGATGAAAGGTGTGTCGAAGCTTAAAATGCGACCGTTGGAAAAAATCAAATTTGGCGGTGCCGATACGTTAACTGTATTAACTATCTGTAATGATGAGATTTTGGGAAATCTAGCACCGTTTGGACAAGCTCTACAACTGTTTTGTCAGATTTGGTGTATTTAATGCAAAGTTATGGCAGATTTGGTCATTGGATTCTATAAGAAGACACCCAGGCCTGCGAATTTCGCATTATGCATTTTCTTGAGTTGAGTCCATGTCAGCTGATCGCGAAGTCCAGGAATTGTTGAGAGAATTCAGACAGAGGGGTCCACAGAACCTTATGAGCAATCCACCTGCATATGCACCTCACGAAGAGACTCCCCCAGCGCCGAATCAGCCAATGCAGACAAGATCAACTAGAAAGAAATTTAAGGCAGAATTTCGCTCTAAGTGAAAAGAAGAAAGGCACAAGCCATCAGGAAAGACACCAGAGGATCCCGAGATGAATCCTGCTGGTTCCACAAAGCTCCCACCTGAAGGTTTTGAAGACTTCAATGAGGATGAGAATGTTGCATCGCAGCGTCCACCATATCTTCCACCTGTTCGACAAGGAGTTCAGCCACCTAGGCAGACAGCCAAGTTCACATTACGCACCCCTTCGCTGCCACAAGGTGTGAAGTTGGTCGGAACGATGACAGGAAAAATAAACCGGCTCAAGTACGCAGAACATGATACGAATGATCGTGGGAAATTTCCGCAGTTCACACCTGGGAAATACTTGCACTTTGTTCATTATCCAAAGGCCGGTACGACGCTACTCGAAGTGAAACAGTGGGCTGCTGGCTTGTTGAAGATACTAAATGTCCCCCACTTTGGTCGCAACACGCAGGTTACCATGGTGGTCAAGCAACTATTGGCGTTGGTGCATGATGGGAACCTATGGATAGGAAGCCAGAAAATAGCTATTGATGGAGAAATGATTCATAGTATTACAGGCTTGCTGAAGGAAGGGCCTGATCCTGGGATTGAGTTTGTCAAAAAACATGAGGATACGAAGCTGGCGCAACACATGAAGGACCACTTTGGCCTGACGAAAGGAAAGTGAGGGTATCAAACCTCGACAATTCGGCACCAAAACATTCACTTCGCCACAGAGCTCCTAGCATGCAAATTAATGTGGAAGTGTAGACCGAATGAAGTACCTTCCCCGATTGTCAGTATTGCTGCGAACTGTGCCGAAGGCTACAGTTACAAATGGGCAGAGTACATTACTAGGGAATTCCTTGAAGATGTCCGCGATGCGTAGGAGAAAGGTAGACCCTTTCATTACTCATGGTTGTTAGTGCTTATTAAAATGGTAGGATGGAGAGAGCCTACTGAGGCACAGTTTGTTGATGTGCCTCCGGAGATTCCTGGCGCAGCAAGGTATGCATCTATTTGGGTCTCACATGATAAGGCCTTGCAGTAGATGACGAACTACGTGTTCTCCTTTTATGCGATGAACATTTCATATGAGATCCTGAAAACACCACGGCTTAGTAATGAGCTATTCTCTCAGTATGCTGGAGTGGCCAACTTCAAGGCTGACATGCACAATGTCTTCATCCAGGCCCACGCAGATAACAAGCATACATGCTAGAAGTTTCCATACGTGGTGACCTAGGAAGACATCCTCGTAGTAGTTCAGTAGTGTCCGGCTGAATGGATGAAGGATGCAGGAACAAGGCCCAACATACCAGTCCCCCCAGTGACAGATGTGGGCGTAGGTCCTAGTCAGGCGCCGCAGAGAGACCCACCAGAAGAGAGCGAAGAACAAGATGAGTCACAGCAGAGCGGAGATGACCATGGTGGCGATGATGGAGCTGATGAAGAAGAAGAAGAATTAGTAAAGAAAATTTCCAACCCTAATATCCTAGACAAGCACAAGCCTCCATAAGTGGAGGAAGTTAGGAATCCTTCTCCCAGAAAGAAAGCTAAGGCGTCGAAGGGCAAGAATATCATCAAAGAGCCTTCTTTGATGATTGAAGAGCTTGATCAAGCTCTGACGAAGTCCATAGAGGTATTAACCAAAAAATGGTCAGATTTTGCAGCTACACACCTTGATTTGCTCACTGGCATAGCGCAGTGAATTAAAGAACTTAAGGCGTTAGCAGAACGATCAGCGACTGGCACTGCAGCAAGCAATGCCCTAGTAGGCGTGTAGCCAGATACGAGGTAATGGCTAGCCAGAAACAACAAAGGTAAAGTACCAAGTGTAGCCCTCATAATAACTGACGTAGCATCTCGATCACAAATGAGTATGACAGTTGAGATAGACTACGCCAAGTTGTCTATGCCGGAGCTGCATCTTTGTTAGTTAGCAATCATGAACAAGATCTGAGAACACAATAGATACTCACACATGTAGTTGGAAAATACCACAAAGTAGAGTGAGAGCCTCACAACATAGTTGGAAGAAGCTGAACAGAAAAAGAGGGAAGCAGAAAGCAAGCAGGCTGCACTGGCGCGAGTATTGGATGAGACATGTCAAAGTCAGTCTCCCTGACTTCGACATGCAGGCTGAAGAAGAATCAGAGCAAAGAATAGTCAAGCTGAAAGACTATGCACAACAGTCTCGAAGCCAGATAGAGAAGCTGAAAACAGAACATGAGGCCTAGATTGCGAAGCTTCACCTTTGCCTCATTCCTGAGAGTCCACCAGAGGTCAGGGAACAGCGTCGCAGAGATATTCAAGCCTCAGCAACGAAGATCTCAGATATTGTGAGTAGTGCATCAAAGCTGCTGGATGAAAGTGTCGAGGCGTGGGAAAACTTGTAGGACAACCCAGAGGTATAAAAGATGCAAGAAACCATCAAGTAGCGACAGACAGAGCTGGACGCAATAAAGGCAGAAATTTAGACATTGCCTCCTATGTAGAAGATGCTTAAGGTGAAGCATAGAAATGAGCTCCAGCAAGAAATTGAGTCCTGTAGAAGGAAAGAAACACTATTGGTGAACTATGTGCAGCCCCTTATTAATGAGGCCTTGGAGTTGAGCACTGTTGCGGACAACCAGCTCAAAGTTTTGAAGAAGTATGATGCGTTTCCATAGGAAAAGGCCAACGAAGCATCTGCAGCAACATTGTAGGAGATAGTAGAGAAGGAGAAAACAGCCGAAGATATCATGCGCAGCCTCAACAAGAAATTTACTATCTTCGAAAACAATATTCTTCCACCAGAAAAGCAGCAGAGTGCCCCAGGACGGGACATTGGTGAGTCTTAGGGGCCCGTTGGGGCTCGGACCTTGAAGGTCCTTAATTTTGGCAACTCCGCGGTTTTGGTGCGAAGCTTGTAGTCTTAGGGGTTTTGGGGTTGGGTTGAAGCCCCTATTTTTGTAAATAACTCATGGTTTAAGCCCATGGTTTTTAATCCCATGGTTTAATCCCATGGTATTGTAATAGTGCACTTGTATAAATAGGCACTTATGTAAAGGAGAAAAGAGCTTTTTCGTAGGTTTTTGTATGATGACAATGTGATGCGAAGAAGCTAAGGTCTATTTTAGGGTTAAGGCTAAGTCCCAACTGAGTGCGTGGACAACCTCTACAGCTGAGTGTGCAGAGGGTTTTGGAAGAAAGGTTCTGCAGCTTAGTGCACAGTTTTGGGTTGTTGAGAAGATCTGCAGCTAAGTGCGTAGATCAGAACTACGTGTTTGTAAATTGTTGAATATAAGTGCAGTTCTGTGGACGTAGCCCCTACACTAGGGGTGAACCACGTATATCTTGTGTTGTGGTGGTTCTTGTTATTTTGTTCCTGTTAATTTTTATGCATTTGATAAGTAGATGAATGATAAAGTAGGATAAACTATTAAGTATTAACTTCACTATGAATTCCCATTTAAGGGTCAAGCAAGTAACTGTCTTTTTATCTGAACTGCGAAGCCATTTAAGTGAATATCGAAGCTTTATATTGTATGATTATTCTTTGTTAAGGATAAAGGTACAGTAATATCCCTCTTTCGCCTGAAGAAACCTGATTCTGCGGCACCCCATAGTTGTTTCGGGTGAGACTGCAACCTGTTCGCAAGTTGTTGCCGAAAGGGCCAACACTGTGGGTCTCTTTATTGGTGTGAAGATAAAATTATAAGAGCCCAGGTCTGCCCTAAGCCCAACAATAACCCCTCCCACCAAAAAAAAAAAGAATTCAAAATTGAAACCTAAAGGGAATACAATCTTGCATCAAATGTGTTTAGAGGCCATTAAAAAGCTAAATATACAAAGAGGATCTATAATTATGATTTGCTTACCTTTATATTCAAATCATTCATGTACAAATAAGAGGGTTCTCTCCTCATTTAAAGAGGAGGCCCCTTTAGTAGTGTGGAAGTACAAAAATAATTTATGTAAAGTTTTTTTGGAGAATTAATCATTTAGTAGGAATTAGTCATGAAGTTGAATTGGATTGCTATGTAATGGATTGATGGTTTAATACAAGCATTTTCATTTTTCCATATTGATCTTGATTCATTTATTATACATTAGTAGTGTTGATTTTATGTGAGCTCACATGTCAAATGTTAATTGTTTTAGATTAGTTTATTTCCTGCAATTTCATACTTTTCTAAGTTAGATTTCTTTTCATGTCATTTTCTACTTTTGTAAAGTAGATTCAATTTTTGTCGTATGTGTTTTCTTACCTTAAGTTATTCCGATGTTTTATTAGATTTCAGTCACATGTGTTTTCAATTTCAATCACATGGAATGTTAGATTAAGGTAGTAGTGTTACTCTGACCCTGTCACATACCCCAAATTGCAAAAATATTTTATGTTTTAGGAGACATTATGTTTTAATTTTATTATAAAGTTTGTAATTATTGACCAAGTGGGGTCAAGGATAATTGTATTCAATTGCTTAATATTTTAATTATTAATAAAATAAAGATGAGACAACACCTTAAGGAGGCTGTTAAATGAGTGTTTACTAGATACTAAGTGGAATAGGCTGGGTTGAGAGCAGATTGACACTTGGCAGCATCCTCCAATTACTTCTAGCTGTTGCAAGAGGAAACTTCCCTATTTTTGTGGTCATGTTGCCCAAGAAAGTGGAACAAGAACAGGTGGCTCATTAAGTGAAAACTGACCCAAAAGACTTAGGCATGCTAATAAAAACTACCCATTGAATCCAGCTGGGGCTGCTCATTCTTTACTGGTGAAATTTCTGAGTGAAATTAGTGCACAAGAAATTTGATGGAGGGGACAGGGAGAAGTGTTTGAGTGGAAAGTGCTGATATACTGAACTAGTGCATTTGTTTTGAGCTAAGTTATTACTTATACAGACAGAAGCATCATTGTTGATTACTCTATGGAGTTGCAAGGTTTCTAATCATATTCTCTCACCCAGTGCTTTCAACCAGGTGGACCAGTAGACAGGCTCAGGGGTCCTAAGATTTGCAACTCAGTTGTCTTAAGGAGTTGGTTGGGAGGAACAGGCTCCTTAGGTTGTTGTCTCCTCTACTACCAAGTTCTAAATATTATTTTGATTTCCTCTATGCATGCATAGGAACAGAAATATATGAATTTAGGAAATAATATATCTATATGTCTGCTTCATTTGTTTATTAAAATTATCTAGAGAAATCTTCTATTGATCCAAGATTTATAAATTATGTTTAGATAAGTGTTAGAATAAATGATTTATAGTTACTTTAAATTTACTGATGAATAGATTACATGACTGCATTTTTCCACACCTTCAAGAAGGTAGTACTCTAGTACAATAGGTGGAATTAAGTTTGATGATTAAATCAAATCAAGAAATGTAGGAATATGATTATTTACTTTCTTCTCTTAAATCTTTATAGGAATGTTTAGCAACAAGATTCTTTTATTTCAAGAGTTGCATTAGCTAAAACAGAGTCTGTAAAAAAAATTATAAATATAAACTATCACAAAAGAATGTTTATTAAAAACCAGTACACAGTTTGTGTAACAGAAAATAGACAAATAACGTAAATATAAATAACTTAAATTATTATAAATAGTATGATGAAATTGTAGTAATAATTTAGGTTTTATAAATAACAAATACATAGTTGCAGCAAAATTATAATATAAAACAACAACTTCCCAATAATTAATAGTAATCATAACAAAAACAATGCAGAATATAAATAAAAATGGAAATACTATAAAATATTTCCTAGGTCTAAATCCTAAATGAGAAAACGTGTCAAGAAAAATCAAGTTATTCTTTTTTCCCTTCAAAGCTTTGTTTCCTTTCAAAAACCCTCATTATTTTTCCAAATCTTTTATATATATATATATATATATATATATATATATATATATATAATATGTCCAATGGAATTTATGCACAATGGAGTAAAAAAAAATCTTTTAGAAATAAACAAAGTAGGAAGAAATAAAATTAAAATTAAAATTCTAATTATTTCAAAGGTCTCAAGGTCAAATCTCACGACCAAGAAGACTCTCTTTTATTCTATTTTCTTTTCTCAACTTTTGTTTATAATAAAAACCCTGTAATATTATTTAAATAAAATACAAATTAAATCAACATAAACATCTCAGAATCGAAGATCATAATTACGGAATTTTCACGTCAGCAAAAGCATTTCTTCTTCTTTTAACAAATGATTCTCTAGATACAATTAAATAACCTCAATGTTCTCCAAAAATTCTTTAAATCCAAGCTTAAAAAAACTGAATTACAACACAGAAAACCCAACAGTTCAAGTCTTTCATCGAACTCCTCAAACACAAATCAGTGCCAAACTCTTGGCTTCCAACACAGTAGAGCTTTTAGAGATGAATCAAAACATATAAGATTTCAAACTCTATTTTATTCATAATTAAAATCCAACAAAATAGAGTTACAACCAAATGGCCTTTACAAGTATTTCTTCAGAAAAGTCATGTCACGACCACCCACACAAGCAAAACCTTACTCGTCGCTGAAGAAGAAACCTCTGGGTACACCGAGGCTTACTTGGTGGTCTGCAAAGTGAAGCAGATAAATCCTATAGCTAACCCTTTCATCTGCAAAGTGAAGGAGATAAATCCTATAGCTAACCCTCTCAATCCTTATCACAGCCACCTGTAGTGAAGATTTCAAACACTATTTATACATTTCTTCTTAAAAAACTTAGAAAGAATTGGTATTGGAACAATGAAAGAAAGGGAAGAGGGAAGAAGTAAATTCTTTTACCTAGAAAAGTATCACTCTCAGTCACAAACTCTAGTATCAAACCACCCTTTTGATAAGCATCTCTCAGCCTAAGACCACTGCGTGATGGAGGGTAACAAAGAAGGGTCTTCACCTTTACAAGCCAAGAAACCACGACAGAGAAAACGACTATAGAACTTAAAAACTCCACAGTTTAAACCCTGACGGCACGGAGTTTCAATTCCATTTTATGGGACTCTTATGGAGATAAAACAACTTGGTGTTTTACTATGGAGGCTGAACAACTTGGAAGCTTGTCGGCTCTGCCTCACAACAACGAAAATGACGGAGAATAAGCGAAATATTTAGGTTTAGTCCAACTTATAGCTAGGGTTACACTTACAAACCCTAACCTCTAAAATCACTACATGTGGAACCCACTATCACACAAATCGCATGGGTTTGGATAGAGTTTTCTCTATAGTCCCGTTTGGCAATCGTGATAACCTGTGTTGCAAACATTTAAAAAAAAAATGATACTAAGTTGAAATCATTGTAATATAAAATTTTCAATTACAAATATTAGTATACCTTAGAAATATCAAATTTAAACTTTGCATATGTCAATATAACGCATTTGCTTATGTTCATTCTCAAATTTATAATCATACCAGGAAATAGGTTAATATTTGTTTAAGTTAACATTGTGGTACATGTTAATAAAATAGCTTAAGTAATTACTTTGGAGAAGGAAATTAAAGGAATTGCTAGATTTAACCTATAGCATTTTGTTTATCATATAATGTTGCATGTAAGTTAGGAGCTAGTACACCATCTATAGGTTAAATAAATATTTTACAAGTTCAGTCATAGTTTAAGTCTAAAGACATAAGTCTCCCTTGCTCGCATTTTCTAAGTACTTATACCTTTCGATAAATAAAATATACTTTAGGGAACCTCATGTTCTTAAACCTAGATAACAAGGTTAAAACATAGACCTAAAATGTTATGCAATAACTCTGCCAATTCATGGTTTTTGGAAGAAAACAGGTTTGACTTTACCTTCAATACACAAGGCGTTATTTTTTTTGTTTAAATAAATAAGCTAGTAGTTTACTTTTGCATGTTGAGATATTTAAACTCGATCCTAAAACTGGGAACACAACTTTTTACCTATAAAAATACCTGTACAAGAATCATTGTTTCACTGCATTAGCTTCAATAATCTAAGTAACCCTCGGCACAATGAGGCAATTCCTTCAGTAAGCAAGAAAAATAAACTTAGTACCCTACACTCAAAATTTAGTAAACAAATGGTTGTTTTCCAGCTCATACTATTTCAGATCTTTACCTACTAATAAATCTTTCAATACTTAAGTATGAATGTAGATACTGAAGTATGCAGTTATAGAAATTAATTAAGGATTTTGTTTCAGTTTCTAGAAAAGACCCTTTTAGAATGTTAACTGTTAGCACTTAAGTTACTTTCTTTATCGATGATTTTAAATATTAATTTTCGCAAGGAAATTTTTAAAATTTTATGAAAAATTTGGGTATTACATATGGTATCAGAGCACATGTTCAGACACTAGGCCTGAATGTGGCTCAACCTGCGTAGACAAACAGTAGATAAAATGCATGCATAACTTATTATTATTTTTCTTTTTGAAATGTTACTACTAGAAAATTTTTATGAGCTCGAACTGCAGGTATGGAAACACTTGAGGAATATGCAGATGAAGGGTCCCCATTAAATTAACAAAGTAATTCTAGAAGAGAATCGGTTAAGGAAGAAATAACTAACAATTCTTCAGAATTATTACAAACTGTTAAAGAATTAAGAACTGAAATAGAAACAGTAAAAATAGAGAACGAGAGAATTCTAAGAGCTCAAGAGGATCTGAACAAGATACTGATGGAAAAATTTCAGAGTGAAGGGAAAGATAAAGAGATAGGATCCAAAAATACGTCCTACCAACATAAAAGTAAAAAGTCCAAACAGTCTAAAATTGAAAGTAGTTCATCCTCTGAAATTTATGGTGATTCACACAGGAAGAATCGCAAGTACTCTAGCGATAGTAGTGAGGATAATTACCAATCTAGAAAAAAGAAATATAAGCCTTATGAGGAAATTTCGGGAGAATTTAAGAAGATAAAACCACCAATATTCAACGGTGAAACTAAGAAATGGGAGGAAGCTGAATCATGGATTTTTGAAATGAAGAAGTATTTTCAAATTTGTAATTACTCCAATCAGCTAAAAGCAAGAACGACCATTTACAATTTAATTGGAAAGACAGATATCTGGTGGCAAGATTTAAAATGAGTAAAGGGTATTAAGGAAAAGAACATTAACTTGACTACCTTTAAAAAATACTTTAAAAAGAAGTTTTTGTAGGAACAGTACTATGAAGAGCGAGCTAAATAATTCTATGAACTGAAGTTGGGAACTATAAACATGAAGGAATTAAACAGTAAATTTTTAAGTTTACTACGTTACATACCTTACATTATGGGTGATAATCCTAAGGTGCAACATTTTCTAAGTTGTTTAACTTTTCACATTAAAGACAGAATTGAATACGATAATCCAAAAACCCTTGAGGAGGCTATGCGAAAGGAAATGTTTTTATATGAGCAAAACCGAAAAAGGGAAAGCATATCAAACTGGAAGGCTAAGAGGTTTAATAATCTTGAACATAAGAAGAAGGGTTTCATATCTAACTGCAATTTTAGGAATAATAATACACATAACTCTACTAATAATATTTTTCAAGGAAATAAAGGTAACTCACAGTCAAACCCTAATGGCCCTAGAAATAAAGAAACTGCTAATAATCACTGCAACTACATTAAGAATAATTAATGTAAGGAACCAATAAAGTGTTGGGATTGTAATGGACCTCATTATGCACCAGTCTGCCCTAACAAAAAGAAGATTGTTAGCAACATTCATACAGTACAGGAGGAGATGAATGTTGGTGACTTAGCAAGTGGGACGCCCAGGATCAATGTGGCGCTGGAAAAGAGGCAGGATGATTATCAAACTTCCATGGTGGAAGTAGAAGGTAAGTTAAATTAAACACCCATTTCTATCTTAATTGACCCAGAGGCTAGCCTGGGTTATCTTTCTCCTAATTTAGTAGAAAAATGCAATTTATTAGTAAACAAGCTTGCAAATTCATGGCTAGTTCAACTAGATACAGGAGCAAAAAGAAAAGTGATTAGTTTTGTAAAAGACTGCACTGTAATTATGAATCAGTTTGAAACTTCTGTGAAGCTAAATGTACTTCTTTTAGTCTCTTATGACATGTTAATTGGTATGGACTAGTTAGAACAACATAGAGTAGTTTTGAACTATTTTGATAAAACTTTTACATGCGTAAATAGTGAAGGAGAAACATTAACCATAATAGGAATTCCTAGGAAAACAACTATCAGACAAATCTCTGACTTGCAATTAAAGAGAGTTGTTTGGAAGCGTTGTAAATCCTTTGCTGTAACAGTAACTGATGAAGAACAGAATAATAATGAAGATAAACTAAAATTGGAAGATATTCCAATCCTGAGGGGGTATTCGGATGTATTTTCGAAAGAAATTTTGGGACTGCCTCCAAAAAGAGAATTAGATTTCACTATTGAGTTGGTACCTGATGCAGTTCCCATCTCAAAAGCCCTTTATCAGATGAATATATTGGAGATAAATGAATTAAAATCAAAGTTAAAGGAACTTATTAATAAAAAGTATATAATACCAAGCGTGTCTCCTTGGGGAGCACCTATCGTTTTCGTTAAAAAGAAGGACGGTACTCTACGCTTATGCATTGACCACCGTCAACTTAATAAAATGACCATTAAAAATAGATACTCCTTGCCCCGCATAGATGATCTGTTCGATCAACTGCGCAGAGCAATTGTATTTTCAAAGATTGATTTATGATCTGGTTACCATCAAGCTTGGATCAAAGATGAAGACATTTTTAAAACAGATTTTAGGACCAGATACGGTCATTATGAGTTTGTTGTCATGCCATTTGGACTCACTAATGCCCTGACTGACTTCATGTGTCTAATAAATAATGTTTTGCATAAGTATCTCGATAAATCCATAGTGGTTTTCATAGATGACGCTCTAATTTATTCTAAGTCTAAAGAAGAACATGAGGAGCACTTAAAAATTGTTTTACAAGAGTTAAAAGCAAACATCATCTTTATGCTAAATTTAGTAAGTGTGATTTATTTAAAGATAAAATACAATACTTGGGCCATGTAATAACTAAAGAGGGGATCTCAATTGATCCAGAAAAGATAAAAGCAATTGAAAAATGGTCGGTCCCAAAATATATGACTTACGTGCGATCATTCATTGGGATTACCAGTTACTATCGAAGATTCATTGAGGGATTCTCAGGAATCACAAATCCCATAATTTTGTTACAGAAGAAAGGGAATAAATTTGAGTGGAATCAAAAGTGTGAAGAAAGTTTTAAGAAGTTAAAAACATTATTAACTATTGCATCAATCTTAAGAATTGTTGATCCTAATAAGGACTTTCGTTAGAGAAAATTTCAATTTAAAATGGGCCTTCCAAAAATAATACAAATTCCATGTAATCATGTACTAGCCAATAAAAATTATTTAAACTTCAAAAAGGGAGTACCTCTTAAACAAGTTTTTAATATAAATTTGAGGATAGTATCATAAAAAAACTACTTTTTTTTGTTCGTATTTTCGGCATATCTCCCTGTGTTTTTACTCAAATTTCAATCAAGAGAGCTCGTTGGATGATGAATTAAATTCCAAATTCAATGAGTACCCACTGGGCATACTTTTGATGGTCCCCGCTTCCCCAAAAATAAGAAATACCCAAAAAACGTGATGATGATGTCATCATCATGTTTTTCAGGTATTTATTGATTTTGGGGTAGAGAGGCCCATAAAAAGTATGTAGAGTGTGTACTTGTTGGATGCAGAATTTAATTATGCATCCAACGAGCTCTTCTGAACAAAATTTGAGTAAAAACACAGGGAGATATGTCAAAAATACAAACAAAAAAGTAGTTTTTTATTTTCTTCCTCCAAAATTAATAAATATTATTTTATTAATTTTCCTTAGTAGGCCCATTTTGAGTTGAAATTTCCTCTAATACGGTCGTATGCATCGATGCATGCAACGATGGTCTAGGTGGGGTATTAACTTAAGAAGGACACGTAATTGCATACGAGTCTAGGAAGCTTAAAATTCATGAGAAAAAATAAGCTACTTACGATTTAGAGTTGGTTGTCGTCATACATGCTTTGAAGATGTGGCGCCATCACTTAATTAGAAGAATATTTATGTTAATGACAAATAGTAAGGGATTAAAATATTTGTTGGATCAACCTAATTTAAACACAATGCAAGTTAGGTGGTTGGCTTTCCTTAGCGAGTATGATTTCAAGATCCAACATATTAAGGGAAAAGAAAATAAGGTCGTTGATGCTCTAAGTAGAAATGCAAGACTGAACTTTGTAGCAGCAATCAGCACTTATAAAACAGATTTAGAAGACCAACTTGAGGAAGGAGTAAAATTGGATGAAAATTATCAGAAACTACAAGATAAAGTAACAGAAAATTTAACTGAAAGTTTAAGTATGGGGTATAGTCTAAATGATAAAGGATTAATACTTTACAAAAATAGGCTATATATACCTAATGTACCTAAAATTAAGCTGTTGATTTTAAATGAAATACATAAGACTCCTTACTCAGGACATCTTGGTTATCAAAAGACTATAACCATGTTACAAAAAGATTATTTTTGGCCAAACATGAAGAATGAATTGGTAGAATACATTGCTAAGTGATTTGAATATTAATAGGTTAAGACTGAACACCAGCATCTAGCCAGTTTACCACAGCCATTACCCATCCCTAGCTGGAAATGGGAAATAATCAGTCTTGATTTTATTACAAGTCTACCAAGAAATTAGAATCAGAATGATTCGATAATGGTAGTTGTCGAGAAACTCAGTAAAGAAGCTCATTTTATATCAGTAAATACCACCTACAAGGCTGCTAATATTGCTGATATATTCATGAAACAAATATTTCATTTACATGGGATACTGAATGTTATAATTTCAGACACAGACAATAAGTTTACGAGCAATTTCTGGAAGTCTCTATTTAAAGTCCTGAATACTAATTTAAATTTCAGTACATCTTTTCATCCTTAGAAGGATGGACAGACTGAAAGAGTGAATCAAATATTGGAATATATACTAAGAATGTATGTTAGAGAACAACCAGGTAAATGGGAGTATTACTTACACTTGGTAGATTTTTCTTATAACAATCACTACCAAGCTTTAGCAAGATACAACCCATTTGAAATTATGTATGGCAAAAAGTGCAATAGCCCCATCTTATGCACTAACCTAGTTGACAGGTTGGTACTAGGACCTGACCTATTAAAAGAGATGGATTTAATTGTAAAGTAGGTGCAAGGTAATTTGAAGGTTGCACAAGATAGACAGAAATGTCAAGCAAATCTTAAACGAACTCAGAAAGAGTTCCAAGTAGGTGAACATGTTTTGGTAAAGGTAAGGCCTAAAAAGAGTTCTTTGAAGTTAGGAAGTTGTGCTAAGTTGGCACCCTGATATTCTGGGCCTTTTGAAATACTATATAGAATGGGACAAGTGCCATATCAACTGGCTTTACTGCCAAATTTAAAGGTTCATAATGTTTTTCATATCTCTATTTTAAAAATATATGTACATGATGATACCCATGTTATAAATTGAAATGATGTGCAGGTAGAACCCGAAGGAGATTTTCTGGTGGAACTGGGTTTTATCCACGACAGGAGGGAGATCTTACTTTGAAATCGCACCATTGCACAAGTGAAGGTGCAATGGAAGAACCTTAGTCCAGAAGAAGCCACCTGGGAATTGGAGAGTCATATGTGGGAAACATATCCAATTATGTTCTAGGGAAACTCTGAGGACAATGAATAAAATAACATCAAGGAAGATGTTATATTTAAGGGGGTGTGTATGTCACATAACCCAAATTGCAAAAACATTTTATGTTTTAGGAGACGTTATGTTTTAATTTTATTATAAAGTTTGTAATTATTGACCAAGTGGGGTCAAGGATAATTGTCTTTAATTGCTGAATATTTTATTAATTAATAAATAAAAGATGAGAAGACATCTTAAGGAGGTCGTTAAATGAGTGTTTACTGGATACTTAATAGAATAGGCTGGGGTGAGAGTAGATTGAAATTTGGAAGCATCCTCAAACTACTTCTATCTGTTGCAAGAGGTAACTTCCCTATTTGTGTGGTCATGTTCCCCAAGAAAGTGGAACAAGAGCAGGTGGCTCATTAAGTGAAAACTGACCCAAAATACCTAGGCATGTTGATAAAAACTACGCATTGGATTCAGCTGGGGCTACTCATTCTTTACTGGTGAAATTTTTGAGTAAAATTAGTGCACAAGAAATTCGATGGAGGCGACAGGCAGAAGTGTTTGAGTGGAAAGTGTTGATATACTAAACTAGTGCAGCTATTTTGAGTTGATTTCTTACTGCTATAGGCATAAATATTACTGCTGATTACTCTGTGGATTTGCAAGGTTTCTAAACCTATTCTCTCACCTAGTGCTTTCAACCACATGAACCAGTAAACAGGCTAGGGGGTCCTAAGATTTGCACCTCAGCTGTCTTCAGGACTTGGTTGGGAGGAATGGTCTCCTTAGGTTTTTGTCTCCTCTGCTATACTACCAGGTTCTAAATATTATTTTGATTTCCTCTATGCATCCATAGGAATAGAAATGTATGAATTTAGGAAATAATATATTTATATGTCTGCTTCATTTTTTTATTAAAATTAGTTAGGGAAATATTTTAGTGATCCAAGATTTATAAATTCTGTTCAGATATGTATTAGAATAAATGATTTGGAGTTAGCTTAAATTTACTAATTAATACATTACATAATTGTGTTTTTCCACACTTTCAAGAACGTAGTACTCTAGTATAGTAGGTGGAATTAAGTTTGATGGTTAAATCAAATCAAGAAATGTAGGAATATGATTATTTACTTTCTTCTCTTAAATATTTATAGGAATGTTTAGCAGCAAGATTTTTTTATTTCAAGAGTTTCATTAGCTAAAACACATCTGTAAAAAATTATAAATATAAACTATCACAAAAGAATGTTTATTAAAAACCAGTACACATTTTGTGTAAATGTGTTCCTTTTAACACAGTAATAATCACTATATATAAGCTTAACCTATTATAAACATATATAATTATTAATTATCATAGAAAACAGATAAATAACATAAATATGAACAACTTAAATTATTATAAAGAGTATGACAAAATTGTAGTAATAATCTAGGTTTTATAAATAACAAATACATAGTTGTAGCAACATTATAATATAAAACAACAAGTGCCCAACAATTAATAGTAAATGATAACAAAAAAAATGCAGAATATAAATAAAAATGGAAGTACTATAAAATCTTTCCTAGGTCTAAATATTAAATGAGAAAAATTGTCAAGAAAAATAAAGTTATTATTTTTCCCTTCAAAGCTTTGTTTCCTTTCAAAAACCCTCACTATTTTTCCAAATCTTATATATATATATATATATATATGTATATATATGTATATATATGTATATATATATATATGTATATGTATATGTATATATATGTATATGTATATATATGTATACATATATATACATATATATATATATATACATATATATATATATATATGTCTGATGGAATTTATGCACAAGAGAGTAAAAAAAAAAAATTTAGAAATAAATAAAGTAGGAAGAAATAAACTTAAAATTAAAATTCTAATTCTTTCAGAGGTCTCAAGGTCAAATCTCATGACCAAGATGACTCTCTTTTCTTCTATTTTATTTTCTCAACTTTTGTTTATAATAAAAAACCAAATAATATTATTTAAATAAAATACAAATTATATCAACAAAAACATCTCAAAATCGAAGATCATAATTATGGACTTTTCACGTCAGTGAAATCCTTTCCTCTTCTTTTAACAAATCATTCACTAGATACAATTAAATAACCCCAAGGTTCTACACAAATTATTTAAATCCAAGCTTAAACAAACTGAATTACAACATAGAAAACCCAACAGTCCGAGTCTTTCATTGAACTCCTCAAACACAGCTCAGTGCCAAACTCTTAGCTTCCAACACAATAGAGCTTTTAGAGATTAATCAAAACATATAAGATTTCAAACTCTCTTTTATGCATAATTAAAATCCAACAAAATAGAGTTACGACCAAATGTCCTTACAAGTATTTCTTCATAACAGTCAAGTCACGACCACCCACGCAAGAAAAACCTTACTCATCACTGAAGGAGAAACCTCTATGTACAACAAGGCTTACCCGGTGGTCTGTGATGTGAAGGAGATAAATCCTGTAGCTAACCCTTTCATCTAGCATTCTCCTTCGGCCTTATCACAACCAAATGTAGTGAATATTTTGAACACTATTTATACACTTCTTCTTTAAAAACTTAGAAAGAATTGGTATTGCAACAATGAAAGAAAGGGTAGATGGGAGAAGTAAATTCTTTTACCTGGAAAAGTATCACTCTCAGTCGCAAACGCTAGTATCAAACCACCCTTTTGAGAAGCAACTCTCAGCTTGAGACCATTGCGTAATGGAGGGTAACAAATAAGGGTCTTCACCTTTACAATCCAAGAAACCATGATAGAAACCCCGAATTTAGAACCTAAAAACTCGACAGTTTAAACCACGATGACATGGAGTTTCAATTCCAGTTTATGGGACTCTTACAGAGATAAAAAGACTTGGCATTTTACTATAGAGGTCGAATAGGCCAGGAGCCTGTCGGCTCCGCCTCACAATAGAGAAAATGACGAAGAATAAGCGAGAGATTCAGGTTTAGTCCAACCTATAGCTAGGGTTACACTTACAAACCCTAACCTCTGAAATCACTACACGTGGATCCCACTATCACACAAATCGCATGGGTTTAGATAGAGTTTTCTTTATAGTCCCATTTGGCAATTGTGATAATGTGCGTTGCAAACATTTAAAAAAATAAGAATTGATACTAAGCTGAAATCATGTAATATAAACTTTGCAATTACACATATTATTATACCTTAGCAATATCAAAGTTAAACCTTGCATATGTCAATATATCCCATTTTCTTATGTTCATTCTCAAATTTATAACCATATCAAGACATAGGTTAATATTTTTTTAAGTTAACAGCGTGGTACATGTTAATAAAATAACTTAAGTAATTACTTTGGACAAGGAAATTAAAGGAATTGCTAGATTTAACCTATAGCATTTTGTTTATCTTGTAATGTTGCATGTAAGTTAGGAGCTAGTACACCATCTATAGGTTAAATAAATATTTTACAAGTTCGGTCATAGTTTATGTCTAAATACATAAGTCTGCCTTGATCGCATTTTCTAAGTACTTATACCTTTCGATAAATAAAATATACTTTAGGAAACCTCATGTTCCTAAACCTAGATAAGAAGTTTAAAACATAGACCTAAAATGTTCTACAATAACTCAGCCAATTCAATATTTTTGGAAGAAAACAGGTTTGACTTTACCTTCAATACACAAGGCGTTATTTTTTTTTTAAAATAAATAAGCTGGCATTTTACTTTTGCACCTTGACATATTTAAAATCAATCCTAAAACTTGGAACAAAACGTTTTACCTATAAAAATACATGTACATGAATCATCGTTTCACTGCATTAGCTTCAATAAGCTAAGTAAGCCTCGGCACAAACACAAAGTTCCTTCAGTAAGAAAGAAAAACAAACTTAGTACCTTGAACTAAAAATTTAGTAAACAAACAGTTGTGTTCCAGCTCATACTACTTCAGATCTATACATACTAATAAATCTTTCAATACTTAAGTATGAATGCAGATAGTGAAGTATGCAGTTATAGAAATTAATTAAGGATTTTGTTTCAATTTCTATATTAGACCCTTTTAGAATGTTAATTTTTAGCAGTTAAGTTACTTTCTTTATCGTTGGTTTTAAACATTAATTGTCACAAGGAAATTTTTAAAATTTTATGAAAATTTTGGGGTATTACAGACCCTGCATATATCTTGCTTGTACCTCGTAAGTTTACGATCTTCTGGGATTGATAATTTATGTAGAAATTACTATCATCTATTTTGTTCGACACTAGTCACTTATATTTTTAATTCTTAATTCCATCTATTCATTTCTTAAATGAAAGAGAGCAGGTTTCAGATGAGGCATGCTTCTCCGAGGAAAGTCAATAACTCTCAATATTAGGGAACATGTTTTCAACCCTTTTAAGATAAATGTATAATAATTTCATTCTTTGTTTCTTACATTAATGAACACATCTCATATATATATATATATATATAT